>JBBPDE010000128.1:10688133-10698784 GCA_037974605.1 Nannopetersius ansorgii
AAAAAATGCCTTAAAATGCCTATTTTTTATGCTCCCAGAACACTTTAATTTCATTTTAAACTCAGTTTAATACATTACCCTTAAAGAAAATGTAAATATAAACCGGCATTCGTCTTTTTTAATTGAAATTCCTCGCCAAGATATGCAATATTGAAGGGACACCACGGCAAGATGAACGGGTTTTGGGAAATAAACCCTGATCTACTGGGGCTAAAAATATAAATGAGGGCTTGTTATAAAGGTCTGCTGGAGATCAATCGAACCGTGGAGTTTGAAGTGTCTGAGTGCTTGCGCTTGGAGCAAACCCTGGTTAAACCCTGGTGTAGAATTTGAAAAAAGTGCGTCCAAGTTGGCTACAGCCTGCCCTGAGTCCCCTTGTGTGAAAAGGTGAAGGATATTTACAGTTTCTGTGTTATTGTGGGGATTTTCACGTAAAACCACGAGTTCGTTCTCAAAAACAATCACACACGTATTTACATATAGAGTACTGTGCAAAAGTTTTAGGCAGGTGTGAAAAATGAGCGAACAAAAGAAAAATCTAAATCAAATCAACATTGTGTTACTTCCTTTTGCCTTCAAACCAGCATCAATTCTTAGAAGTACACTTGCATAAAGTCAGGTGTATGTACCAATTATACCAAACAGGTACTAATGATCATCAATAGCACATGTAGGTTGAAACACAGCCATTAACTGAAACAGAAACAGGAGGCTTAAAACTGGTTGAGGAACAGCCAAAGTATGCTACCAAGATGAGGTTGTGGAAGATTTTTTCATCTTATGGCAAGATTGACCACAGCAACAAGACGCAAGGTATTTATACTGCATCAGCGTGGTCTCTCCCAGACAAAGATTTCAAAGCAGACTGGAGTTTCAAGATGTGCTGTTTAAGCTCTTTTGAAGAAGCACAAAGAAAATGGCAACTTTGAAGATCACAGATGCAGCAGTCGGCCAAGGAAACTTAGAGCAGCAAATGAAAGACACATCAAGTTTATTACCCTTCGAAATCGGAAGATGTCCGACAGTGCCATCAGCTCAGAACTGGCAGAAACCAGTGGGACCAAGGAACACTCATCTACTGTCCGGAGACATCTGGCCAGAAGTGGTCTTCATGAAAGAGCAGCAGCCAAAAAGCCATATCTCCGATGTGGAAACAAGGCCAAGTGACTCAAGTATGGTGCAGAAAAGTGGCAGCAGGTGCTCTGGACTAGCAGAAGGCAGTTGGTTTGTCAAAGGGCTGGAGAGCGGTACAATAATGAGTGTCTCTAGGCAACAGTGAGGCATGGTGGAAGGTCCTTGAACGTTTGGGGTTGCATTTCTGCAAATGGTGTTGGAGATTTGGTCTGGATTAATGGTGTTCTCAATGCTGAGAAATACAGGCAGATACTTATCCATCATGCAACACCATCAGGGAGGTGTATGATTGGCCCCAAATTTATTCTGCAGCAGGACAATGACCCCAAACATACACCCAAAGTCATTAAGAACTATCTTTAGCATAAAGTAGAACAAGAAGCCCTGGAAGTGATGGAGCCCTGATCTCAACACCAAATACTGATTTGATTTGGATTTATTTTATTAATTCACTGCATTTTGTTCACTGATGAAAATAAATGATTAACACTTCCATTTTTGAAACCATTCTTTGTTTACAGCATTTTTTCCACACCTGCCTAAAACTTTTGCACAGTACTGTGTATGCGCATGTATATATATATATATATGATCAACACTTCTCACACAGGCACAGGAACCATAATAGCACAGGAACCCCACTCCACTTACAAACCTTTAGTCCCTCCCACTTTTTTCCTCCTGGACAACAGCCGGTATGCAGAGTTTCAATAATCACCCATAAAATATATTTATGTTCAACATCTAACTGTGCTCATCCCAGTCAGTGACAGGTATGTCACTTGAACTTGGCGTGGAATATTGAAAGTCATCAGTGACGATTCCCACAGTCCTTTCACACTGAAGTCTAGAAGTGCAGTGGCTTCCAAAGAGTTTATGGGACAAGCAAGTTTTGCTTCCAAGTGGTCCAACATTTACACGGCTCCTTCCATTGATGCTTGTTTGTTAGTCATCCTTGATGAGGATAAGGCAAATGATGAGGAGGCTGAAGCTGAACATCCAAGTTCAGAAGTCAGCTCCACTGGGGTCTCTGTGTGGTTTTGGTGTTACACCCTCATCACCTTCTCCATGTGCCTCAGTTTCATCCGGCGATTCTCCACACATGACCGCTCATCCCTGAATGTATTCTTGAACTTCTTATATGTCGGGAATATCTCCCTGAAGCTCTTTCTCCCTCTGTGGATTAGCCAGTCTCATGTCTGAGCAGGTGATGTACTGTGGAACTGCACCAGTCTCTTTCAGGAGGACAAAAGGTTTTATTTGTTCTGTCTGTTCTACAAGGAAAAGCTTTTCCCACTTCAAGTGAACCATGTTCAAATAGTCCATGTACTCATTGAATTCTTTCATGGAGCAAAACACCTTCTCATAAGGAGTAATGAGGCCCTGCATTATCAGATGTGTCTTCCTGTCTTCGCTGTTGAAGCATCTTTTCAGATACGGATTGTGAAGGCTGTTGTAGTCCGGCATGTTCATGTTCAGGTCAAAATTTGTGTAGTCCAATATGAGGCTCTCTCCCAGTTGACCCCTGTAGTAAAGCTCATCACGACACACTTCAGAGCACTGTGGCTTCTGGAAAGCGTTACTGAATTTGTTAACACGAGACATGTCTCTGTTCTGGAGAGATAACTAATCAACTGTTTATCTCAAAAATCATTTACCAGAACAGACCAACCACTAGATAAAAAATAAAGATTTACACATTTTTGGTCTTTAGTCATTTCTTTTGGGACCAATGCTTCAGAGATAATTCTTAGTGCACTGTCCAAAAAAATCCCTTATAGGAAGAGCTCAACATCTATGATGATGGAAGTTGGCTCATATAAATTGCTGAGATGAGCTGGGAATAAAAAAATTAGACTTAAAGTTGATTTAAGTCTGTATCATCAAACAACTCTTCTCTCTCTATTTGGAGACTAAATGAAGGAAGGAGCATCCGTTCCTCACAGAGTTTCCTTTCTAATTAGGTGTGAGGACACGTCCCCACCTGCTATAATGGTTCCAGCACCCATGGTTGACATATATATAGCACCAGAGCACAGAACGTACCATTGGTATTACTTGGCAATAATAGTCAAGGTACTAAATCCAACACTTATTTTTCCTTAAACAAAATGCATCCACTACAAAAAAGCATCATAGAATATAAACTCAAAGCAACATTTACTTAACATAATATTAAACTGTAACAGACAAAAATGTAGCAGCAAGTGGGATTTATAAAGCTGCACTCTGCACATACCCGTTCATCACAAAACCTACTTACACCACTTTTTTAATTGAAAAGTTTAAACCTTTCCTTTTGTGTAATCTGATTTCAGTTTCTGAGGTATAAAGTGCATTGTCAAGCTTTAGATAAGAAAATACTTTTAAAAACTGGAGTGGTAGTGTTTAGGCTTTGGCCCTTTTTCCATGGTACTGTGTTGTAAGGTAATGCACAGTCCTTTCCAAAAGCCTGTAGTGATTACAGCCGTCCAACTGCCTCATTGACTGACTTTTCACCCTTTACCTCCGACCTGCCTCTAATGTTTCTCCTTGCATTCTTACAATCTACCCAGCATTCCTATCTGTTCCTCTTGTAAGAATCGACAGTACTCCTTAGATATAGAAATGTCCTATTTTCAAGTCATCTCACTTTATCAGTCATATTTCTGAGACTGAGTTCATTTAAACCTACAGGCCGTTTGTGCATTATAAAGCTGCAAGGGGGCTGTTAACACTATAACAATAATAGTAATTCTTGCAAGCTTGTGTAAAAATTGTGATATGACTTCTCTCTATATAAAAGTGTATAAATGTGTATTTTGTTTACCATCATCTCATGTACACCAAATGCATCTTATTAAAGGTTTTTACCCATAGTTATTGTGCGAAGCACTTAGACCCATTGGCCCATTGTATTACGTAATGATACACTGCCTCTATTGTCATATCATGTAGTTCTTTTTGAGAACCTCCAGGTACTGCTGGGTGGCTTTGCTCAACTGGTCCTGCTGCTCCAAGTTCAGATTTAAATTCAGATTTTTCTGAGAGCCACAGGCAGAACCCACAGGAGACATCCGGGCCGAGCTGCCCTCCAACTCAGTCGTGGCTAAAAGAGAGAAACAAGGAGATTACAAATGGAAAATGATACATTTGATGTTCTTTGGTTGTCCGGTTATATGTTGGCAAGTGAGATAAATAATATTGTAAACCAACAGAAGCACTCACCGTAGTCCAACTCCTTGGATATGTTTTTCTCTAGTTCAGACTGCATCTACACAGGAGGAAAAATGGATAAAATTCATCAGAGCTGCATGAACTCAATTTATCTAAACTACTTTTCTTTGAAGACTTCTTAGCTGACATTATAACTGCTTTGATACGTTTTTTGTACCAGCTGCCATTACAATTCAGTATTGTATCATAATAAATGTAGACCTGAAGTCACCATTTTCCTGCTGTATAAATTCCTTGGCATGTTTCAAGTTTTTATTAACTTAGTTGTGAAACCACATCCTTGCCTTAAAATTCTAATTAAATATACAGCACTGATCATTATATACACTGATCAAATAATGCACCAACATAAAGCTTTAAGCAAATTATTATGGAATGAGGGGATTTGGGTGAGTGAATGAGCTAATCCTAAAACACATAGAGGTTAAATATAACAATAAAAATGTGTAAAAGCCAGGCACAAATAAAAGAAGTAAAAATGTTTGAAAAGAGTTACTATGAGTTCTAAACTTTGTCAGTCCTAAAAAGTAACATAGAGCCTTGCTTAACAAAAAAACTTCTGTGTGTAACTCTATTCTCCTCTTTGTTTCACATTAAAAGCTCACTTCTGTTTGAGACTGTGCAATAACATGCTTTTTGGAGAGGGAAATTAAAACGGTTAGGCAGAAAGAACTGTATGCCAGTGAGCTACGCACAACTACACACCTGCTTATGAATCAGGCTGAAGAGAAGAGAGGTGAGAGACAGACTTTTGAGCTAGGAGCTGAAGGAGAGCAAGAAACAGAAGAGGTTATATGTGCACAGCCATTCTAAAGGAAACCCAAGAAAAAGAAAATGACTGAAACAGAGGGGAGAAAGTGTTAAAAAGTAAAAAAAAAAAAAAAAGAAGTAAAAAGAAAATAGAAAGATTTTGCTGCAGATGCGGAAAGGAGCAGGAAGTTCCTTTGTTGTTGAGTGGATATGATTACATTTATAACTGGCTAGCCAAGAAATTAGTGGTTCAGCACCTAATGACACTGACACTGAAAATGATGATGCTTAAAAATGGTGAAAATCCTTTGTATGATACCGGTTTCTGTGTACCACTGGCCAGGCCTACTCACCTTTGCCAGGTAGGCCTCTACACGATTGCTCTGTGGTTCCCCCAAGGACCCCAGCACAGGGGAGCCAAGGCTGAGGCTTCTGTTGAGGGGTCCCAGCGAGGCCCCATACGCCCCCATAGAACCTAGAGAGGTTGCGTCCAGGGCCGGTCCTGCCAGGCTGCCATTCATTATGCTGCTGGTGAGTAAAGTCTTGCTGCGCTGCCTCTCACCTAGTAGCTTAGTGTTGGCCTCTGTTAGCCGCTCATTAGACCTGAAAAAGAGAATATAAAGTCAAATGTGACAAAAATGCAGGGAACACCAGTGACATCCATTCATGCAAGTACATTCAAGCAATTGACAGTTTGAACTAGTAGGGAATCATAGAGGTGTATCCCGCTGCTTGGCTGGATATGATTGCTTTGTAGTGTGTTACATGCAAATCGGCTCATAACACAGAAATATCTACTTTTTTGCGTTCTGTGCCACCGACTGTTGCTGCCTCTGAAATTACAATTCTGCATCCCATTAGATATGACCTTAGGTTTTGTAGTTCTTATGTGACCTTTTACCTGTAACTCTTAGAGATGAATGTATTTACACTTGTCTGGCTAAAATTAATCTCAGGCCATCTATTGAAAGTAGTGGATTTAAATATATGTGTTTTATGTGCAGTAACACCTCCATTGGATGTAGCTCATTATATAAAAATGGGTAAAATGAGGTGTAAATGTTCCAGCCAAACTTCAACAAGTCTTGTAGACTGAAGAACAAACAATCCTGCATAACCAGAAGAAAACTGTGTCAGACTGATGGTACTGTTGTGAAAATGTTTCAATGTTCATCTAATACCCACCCTAATTTTTGTGTACTGTTGTAGACATTTAGTTTTTGCTTAAATCTCTCATACTATACAAGCCACTTTTCTAAGTCCTGTTGTGTCCAAGTTTGTAGCTGGGTGTGAGGTTGCCAAACCCCCATTTCCTGTCTTTTCAAAATGGCTGCCAGCAGCACAAACACATTTTATGAAATAAAGAAAGTTAAGTGTAATAATTATATTTTTTATGTTTTTTAATTTTATATTTTGATTAACATCTAATGAGTACTTTGAGAAGTTTTTTAGAACTTAGATTATTTATTTTCTCAGTGCAGATGACTAATTAATAATGTGTACTGTAGTGCACATCAGGACTTAGTACTTGTGTTTATTTCACAAGTTGGTTGACAGAGGCAGAGAGAATTCTTAAGAGAATCATCGAGGGAGATTGAGATATAGATCTTTCTAAAGATGAGAGTCCAGTGAGCCAAACAGGAGTGAGTGAGAACTCATTTGAGGAACCATATGAGGAACCAGATGTGGATTACCAGGATTCAGAGGCAGATGTAGCAGATAAAGACACAGGGCCAGCCGAAGTGTGCCTGAAGAATGAATGGGCACAAATTCTCAAAGAGACTTTTGTGGAAAGCCTTCCAAGAAGAGTGGAAGTTGTTATAGTTGCAATGGGGCGACCAACTCAATTGATTTGGCCATCACCAACCAACACCAAATTCAGTACCGACAAGACAGCCAGGCCTTGCAACGAGCTGCAAACGAACACCTCCCAGTACCTGGAGTTCAAACTCCTTTTGCAAATTTGGTAATTATTGTCAAGGAGTGTCTTGCGATTCCAATGAGACCACAGGGTTATTGCTCCCCAATGCATTTTGAGGTAGAAAAATAATAATAAAAACCACCATAAAAACAATAGGGATCCTCCGCACCACATGCTTGGACCCCTAAATATGGTACAGTCCACCTGCCTGAAATGGTTGACATTCCATGTTCAGGTGCAGAATGCCTGGGTGCAACAGCAAAACACTTGCGAGATGTGTGAAGTGTCAAAAGATCCTCTGTGTCTCTGAAAAATCAGTGCTTCCTCAGGTATAATAAATGAATGGATTTTTGCAAAATGGAAAGCCCAGTGTAATCAGTTATTCAGTGGCATACAGCTAGTTCTAAGTCCGAGTTATAACATGACCCACCTAATTTTCTGTTGTTTTTTGTAAATATGTTCAATATGTTTTGATATCCTGCTCACAAAGATTTCAGTGGAATGTTCAATTTTCATAATAAGCCCTTGGATTTTCTCACTTTCACACTAACAAAGTCCCATTGTGCACTGTAAAACTGACATAAAATTAGGTAATAATAATATAATCTTTGCAATGTGTTTCTTACCACCCCAGCACTTGATTTATATGAAGAAAATAAAAAACAAAATATGTTTTTTCCCTAGGTCTCTGGAGCATACTACAGATGTTTCTGTGAGCCTCACCTTTCCAGTTTGGCAGCCAGGGCCTTTCGGAGTCTCAACTCCTCTGTGTATAGTTGTCTATAGCGCTCAAGCTCAGTGCGACTGGAGTCTCTCTGCACCAGGCTGTCCTGCTGGTTACTGCGTACACGGCTCAGCTCTCCCTCCAGCTCTTTAATGCGCTGCTCCAGTTGAGATCTCTGACTGGCCTCGTTAGCCGCCTTTATTTGCTCTAGAGCTTCCTGTGATGCGGCTTGTGTCTAAGCACAAGAAGAAGCTACAATTAGTACTCTTGACTGACAAAATTTTCCTTTTTCTTTAATTTCAGTGAAATATTCTACTGTGTACTTGGGATACACCTCTATTGTTTGATCTAAAATACCTAGAATGGAGCCAAACCAAGTATATTTGAAGTGATTGTGCGAAGAAAAGTAAGCTAAGGTTAGACTTCGGATTAGGACAGATGTACTCTATGTACTTCATTGCTGTAGAGGTTACAAAAGTGAATAGCGTGGCTATTACATAATTACAGGCAACAGTGACAACAAGATGAAGAGCAATAAAGTGTGTATTTTGCAGTTGGGTTATGTATTAAAATTAGGGGTGTCGAATTAACACATTCATTTTCATCAATTAATCACATTAAAAAAAAAACAGATTCAAAAACGAATGCCGATTAATCGCACATCATGACTTTGACCCAGTCCAGTATTCTGTCAATACATGCTACCCATCGAGCTATGCTACTGTGCCCTTCTGCGCAAGGGGAGTTCCACAGTCCTTGGATTCAGTGCCACAAACATAAAACTGTTAAACTTTTTAAAGCTGTTTAAACTTCAAGAAATCTTTATTCCATAGACTTTGCTGTTGATTTGCGCTACTGTAGCATTTTTCAACAAGGCAGCATAATTAATCAGAACACCCGTGCATTGTCTTAAACTGCAGCTCATAGATGGACTTGCTGCTCATAGATCATTGTTCTTGCTGATGCTTTTCTTCCCTCGGCGTATTAGGTCATATTTTAACTTGACCATACTGCACTTGAACAGTGCAGAAACAGTTATTAAATAAAAGAGATGTTAAATGTCTGTAATTTTGATTATTCATTCACTCATTTGCTAAAATAATTACATTTTATAATATTTATTATATTATATTTTATTGCAAAAATTTAGATTAATTAATCACAGAGCTTGTAATTTGATAATTTTTTTGTGTAACCCCTCTAACTAAAATAGAAATATAAGATTGTGGTGTGGTACGGTACTAGCAAAAACTTAATGTTCAGGGCGAAATCCCTAGTGTACACTAGAGAACGGCAAGACTATGACAACACGCTTCCATAAGTGAATCTAAAATGTAAACACTAAAAACACTTCCAATAATATCTAAATCACACATGTCCTTTCTCATTCAAAACTCCTTCATGTATCTTTAGCCTGTACCTGCAAAAAGAGGTTGACCTCCTCCAGTTTGTGGCGTATCTCTTGTCTGGCTCTCTCCTCAGTCTCTCTTCGATATTGCTCGGCCTGGCTCTGGTCCATGAGCCCAGCCTCCACTTGTCTGCGCAGGCCGGTTACCTCCTCCTCCAGCTGCTGTTTACCGCGCTCCAGACGCTCGTGGCTACGGCTCAAAGCCTTCAATGAGTTGAGCTGTTCCTTCAGCTGCCTGTTTACCTCCTCCAGTCTAGAGCAGCGTGACGCCTCACGCTCCAACTGCACCTGCAGCTCATCTACCTGCATAGTGGAGGAGAGGTGGGGTGGGTCGGGATTTCATGAACGAATGGAGAGTGATGTAGAAAAAGGGGTTGATGAAAATCATCAGAAAAAAGCAAAACAGGAAATAGGAAAACAATTGTACCTTATGGACAGAACAGCCTAAAAGATCAAAATGATGAAGGAGAAACAGGTGTTATCATATGACATTTTAAATGATTAAATATATATACACAATATAATGTTTAGTTGCAAAAATTTGTAGGATTCTGAACAATTATAACTAATGTGAAAATAAGCAGTTCTGTCCAGCTTAAAACATACTTTTGCCTTCATCCTGCCGATGGCTCCCTCTGTCTCACTGTGTCTGTGGCCTAGCTCTCCTCTCAGACTACCCATAGGAGAACCCAGCTCTCCTCCATCCTGCTCTCGCAGCTTTTTCTTAGCAGTCTTCACCAGAGTTCGCAACCTAACACACGCACACACACACAAATTAATTTAATATTTTAATATTTTAATACTTTCAAATCATTGTTGAACTATGGCTGAATGGTCAGCGATCAATACATTTATCCTTACATCTAATGTGCCATGAACCTTCTGGTGAGAGTTTGATCACATCAGGGACTTCATCAACTCACCACAGCATAGCAAATAAACCACTCACCATAGCATAGCACTAACCACCTAGTGCATGTTCTACACCACCACCAGACAGGCGCTACACGCTCAAACACGTCTATGGCTGGACCTCTCAGCACTGCAGGCATGGGCTAAAGTGATTAAAGTGTCACCTGTACATTTCTTTTTGTAGTTCAGTGTTTCTCTTCATCTCCTGATCCAGCCGTGCATCCACAGCTTTTTTCTGCTCTGATATCTTCTTGGCCTTCTTCTTTTCTAGATCCATCTGGTGCATACAGTTAAAAGAGAACTATCTTAAGTATATAGATTTTGAGAGCCAAAGAAATAACATGATTTACAAATGTAACTGGTACAATAGCTGGAACGAATAATTTTAAATACTCAGTCAACAGGCATACAGAGGGCGTTTACAGGGCCACTCCACAGTAAAGTTTTAATTAGTGCTGGGCCGTTAACGGCGTTAACGTACTGCGTAAACGCGAGACTCTTATTGCGCGATCGTCGTTAATCTATTCACAAAGTTGGGTTGGGAGCTGGGTCTATACTACGCAAGCTATGATGACTTTCACCTTGA
>JBBPDE010000128.1:10698884-10710887 GCA_037974605.1 Nannopetersius ansorgii
GTAATGTATTAAACTGAGTTCCAAATGAAATTAAAGTGATCTGGGAGAACATTTGGAGGCATAAAAACAGGCATTGGGGGGCGATTAAGTTTTAATCATTTTAAACCACCTCTAGTTTTAATATATTTGTCAACCATTGACTGAACACTAACAATTAGAGTGCCCAGTTGTCATGTTACCTGGTTGCTGAGTTCTCCTTTCTCCTTCTCTAGTTCAGCTAGCCGGAGTCCAATCCGTGAACGACTTTTCAGCTCCTCTTCCCAAAGAGCCTGTGAGTCCTGGGCATTGTGGGACAGCATGCTCTGCTTCTGCATCTAAGAAAAAACCCAGTATCATCACATCTAAGGTGCTTCACTTGTCAGAATCTTTAAAATGCAAACAGAATTAAGACTAGTGACACTATGGAGGCAGGTTGTCTGTTAATAAATTAGGTTTAATAAATTAAATTAATTTTATTAAAATTAAAATATTAAATTGTACCTTTAAATAGTAACCGATCTGTTTTGTCACAAACATCATCCGCCTGTAAATGCTTGCCTTAGCAAGTGTGCATTTCCTACACGTCACCAGCTTTACCAGAAACCAGCTTTATTTTACTGAAAACTTCTCAAACAGTGCTAGAAAGTATCAATATTAATATGATTTCCACAACAAAACAATCTTGTTAGTAAATGTCTTGTACAGCTGAGCCTGCATTTATCTACCTAACACATTGGTCCTCTCAAAGGTGAGGTGTAAAAATGATCTTTGGTGCTATATAGTAAAAAAAAAAAAAAAAAAAGTGTACAAAATATATTAAATATCCTGGGCATTCTGATAAACAATAAAACAATATATTTTCTTTCCCGGGCTTCCAGTGGGATCTAGCAGTCTTGCAGGGTGTCCAAATTTGAAATGTGCCCCTCTAGTGTAAATACAACTATCCAACTACAGAAGTCATACTGTACTTGTTTCGGTAGGCACCTCATTAACATCCTCAAATACAAAGTTTAAACAACGGCTTCAAAACAGTAGGAATGGAGGATCCCACCTCTCGATTAATCTGATCCTCTAGTGTCATTTTGCTGCTTTGTAGATTTGTGACCAAATCTTCTAATCGATGTCGCACCTGTACAGATTTAAAGACAGGAAGTCATGCGAAAGCATGTTAGTTCCTGCTAAAAACTTCATGAGAAAAATGAAGACAAGTTCTGAAATCTCTAGACTGGTAACATGCATCATGCAGAGCTAGAACTATGTTTACAGCAAATCAAGACAAAAGTGCACTTGGGCTCCCAGAAATCAGTGCTACAGCAAGAGTAGACAGTTCATTTGACAGCAAGCTGAATCAAATGAAACAACTTGATTTTTTTATACAAATACCACCACCAACAGCAGAAACATTCCATGAACAACCCATTTTATCACTCAAATATGTAATTTAAACATTTTTGTGAACACATTTTGCAGAAAAAAGAAAATATTTGTTATACAAGTAGGGCTGGACAATATAGCCAGGAAATTTAGCACATCTATAGTCATGATTTCTACCATCAAAATTGTAATTTTGTTTTGGTACTTTTAGTTGTTTGGGTTTTGTACTGTTACTGGATAAAAGCAACTTTGGGAGTTTGAAGTGCAGAATGTCAACTGATTTCAGAACTGTTTTCACTGGGTGAACCATATATGGAATTCCCACACAGCCCCTCAGTAAAGAGAGACATGACTAACTGCATGGGCTGCTCAGTTGTTTCTTAGCTAAATGTGTGTCTTGGCAGCATTAGCTCCTATAATAGCTATAAACCTAGCAGACCACAGAAGACTACAATGGTTCATCATTGACAGAAAAGCATTATTCAAAGCGATTCAAGATTCAAAATGTTTGCCGTTTGTACACACTTCTCTGTACAAAGGAATTCTTTCTTTGCTGTCCACACAAATGCCAAGATTTAGTTATTCTATGAAAAATAAATAAATAAATAATGACAGAAAAGCTTTAGACCCTGCATCCACTAAAATGGATGATATGCTTTTTTGTCTAAACCAATAAAAATGTGTGATTTCTTTATTTAAATACTGCTTGGTCATTCGTTCCTGATTCCAGTTCCTGATTATCCAATCACAATGAAGTTGTATGAATAAGACTATTAGCTTGATCAGAAGGGGGCTGTACGGATTAGGTGCAACGCTGGGACAAACAGCACGCCAAATTTCTCTGGTCTGTAGTCCAGAGGTGGTTAGGTTGTACAATGAAGCAATGGGAGTTTGACTTACTAGATCAATTCATCAGTCTGTACAGGACTGCAAATCAGTCCACAAGTGGACCCTGCTAATGATCACCCATACTTTTAACATGGCCTTAGTTAACAGTTGGCTTGAGTACAGGTTGGATACTGAGACGGCCAAAATCCCCAAAAGACACCATGGATCTCCTTCATTTTAAAATGAATGTGGCCCAATGTCTTGTGCGAGCTGACACAGCAAGTCTCCTGAGCCAGTTCCTGTTCACTAGCTCAAACAGCAAGTCCAGGACATCAGACCCCTGCCTGAAGTGCAGTTCCACATGGTGGACCACATGCCCAATTACGAGGACAACAAAGAGATCACCAGATGCAAGAGGCTACACTGTGATTGCTTTAAAGCAGCTAAATGAAAAGGAGTAAATACAAACAAACTAGTCAACATGCATAGAGACCTCCACACACACACTCTCACATTCAAACATAGAGATCAGATGTTCTGTCCATGTGATCTTTAGTTACATGATTTTCTCACACACACCTCCACAGACAGACATGTACATACTGCTAAAATGTCCAGGGCATGTGACATATAAGCCCTAAATATGAGCATTTTATTTTTGCTAATTTGTCAGTTGGTCTACTGACAGGTTGACTATGTATGAATATGCCCCAAGTGGTTCAATTAAAGTGGATCTATCTTTATGGATATATCTTTATATTAAAGCTAACATTCTGCACCATAACCTTATAGTTATTTCATTATTTGACACTCACTGCAGCTGAAATACAGAGCCAAAACCAAAACAAGACACATTGTCCATCCCTACATAAAGTGATCATGATGTTTTCTAATTAAATATGTTGTTTTGGGTTGAATCTGGACAATCCTGAATAAAGCGTTGAAATCAATAACACATATGTCCAGTAAATTTCTCAATCATCAAGGAATCAGTGAAAAGGGCTGCTAGCATCACAGCCATGTGTAAGATACAAACCGCTCCTCCTGGTGATGAGTCTGATGGCTGTGAAAAGAATACTAATACAATCAGTTTTGCAGCAGCCTTAAACACACTTCTTTTTTATTTTTGGAAGTTTCCAAAATGTTTTTCTATTTTGTCACATGTGCTCTTCAACATTTATCCACCTCAACATGCTAGTTTCTTGTTTTTGTAGAACGGAGCGTTTACAGATTTAAGTAGAGAGACATGGCTGCTGTGATCCTATAAGATATGGAGAAGCTTAAACCAGGAGCTGTATATCAGCTGCCACCGCAGAATGAAACACTTGAAACTCATAATAAGCTACAATGAGTACAGGACAAATGTACATCAGAAACTGTAGGAAACCGACTAATAGCCTTAATAACACTTACCATCAATTATCAGAACAATTTAATTATGGAATAATTGCTACTCACCACATTAGCTTCCTGAACTTCTTTCTGAAGAACTTCAATTCGGTTGGTTTGCTGTTTGGCTGCTGCCTCCAGTCTGGCATTCTCAATCTCCAGCCTGTGGTGAGGTCATAATCTCATTAAGCTCTCTCTCTCCAGGCAGTGCAGTCAATATACAGTGCATCCGGAAAGTATTCACAGCACATTACTTTTTCCACATTTTATGTTACAGCCTTATTCCAAAATGGATTAAATTCATTTTTTTCCTCAGAATTCAACACACAACACCCGATAACGACAACATGAAAAAAAGTTTACTTGAAGTTTTTACAAATTTATTAAAAACAAAAAACCTGAGAAATCACATGTACATAAGTATTCACAGCCTTTGCTCAATACTTTGTCGATGCACCTTTGGCAGCAATTACAGCCTCAAGTCTTTTTGAATATGATCCCACAAACCGGGCACACCTATCCTTGGCCAGTTTCACCATTAGGTTGGATGGGAAACGTCGGTGCACAGCCATTTTAAGATCTCTCCAGAGATGTTCAATCGGATTCAAGTCTGGGCTCTGGCTGGGCCATTCAAGGACATTCACAGAGTTGTTCTAAAGCCACTCCTTTGATATGTTGGCTGTGTGCTTAGGGTCGTTGTCCTGCTGAAAGATCGGCCCCAGTCTGAGGAGCAGGTTTTCATCCAGGATGTCTCTGTACATTACTGCAGTCATTTTTCCCTTTATCCTGACTGGTCCCCTGGTGATGAGCAGTGCCTGGTTTCCTCCAAACATGACACCTGGTATTCAGCAAGAGTCCAATCTTTCAATCTCTCTCTCTGGAGCTCTAACAGAGTGACCATCGGGTTCTTGGTCACCCCCCTGACTAAGGCCCTCCCCCCCCGATCGCTCAGTTTAGATGGCCGGCCAGCTCTAGGAAGAGTCCTGGTGGCTTTGAACTTCTTCCACTTACGGATGATTAAGGCCACTGTGCTCATTGGCACCTGCACAGCAGCAGACATTTTTCTGTAACCTTCCCCAGATTTGTGCCTTGAGACAATCCTGTCTCAGAGGTCTACAGACAATTCCTTTGACTTCATGCTTGGTTTGTGCTCTGACATGGACTGCCAACTGTGGGACCTTATATTGACAGGTGTGTGCCTTTCCAAATCATGTCCAATCAACTGAGTTTACCACAGGTGGACTCCAGTTAAGCTGCAGAAATATCTCAAGGATGATCAAGGGAAATTGAGCTCAATTTTGGCTGTGAATACTTATCTACATGTGCTTTCTCAATTTTTTCATTTTTAATACATTTGCAAAAATCTCAAGTAAACTTTTTCACGTTGTCATTATGGGCTGTTGTGTGTAGAATTCTGAGGAAAAAAATGTATTTAATCCATTTTGGAATAAGGCTGTGATATAACAAAATGTGGAAAAAGTAATGTGAATACTTTCTGGATGCACTGTAACTGTTTTGATCACACTTACTTAAAACATAAAAAATGATGTAACATTAATTGGCCATTTGTAAATTAAAGCATTATTGCAGTACAAAGCAATCTTAGGCTAGTAATATACGATAGATACACACTGATTATTCGTAATATTGAAACAAAGTCTATGATTGTGTACACTCACAGAACCATCAAGTGATGGACTCCACAAGACCACCGAAGGTGTGCTGTGGTATCTGGCATCATGACATTAGCAACAGAAGTTTCTCAACAGAACATTTCCGAGAGGATCACACTGCCTAATACTGTCTGCCCTCTTCCCACACTTCTTCCTGGTGCCATGCAGCTATTGTGTTTACATGGCATTTGTTTATAAATAGTCTAAACCCTAACTATACCCCCAGATATGCTCCAAAAACACTTCTACTTCATTTAAACTCAACTTAATACATGCCCTTAAACTCAAGAAACCTCCAGACGGGAAACTGTTGCGGGAACTCATGCGGGAATGCTGGACTGCATCTGCCAGTGAGGCATTACAGGCCAGCAGCCAATCAGCATCAGCAACGCTCTCGGATTGGCTACATTCAAACCTCCCGCCTCTGAGCACAGGGGTATTTACCCATCCCCAGACATGTTTTCATTTAAGGTTGCTTTATGTTCTCTCAACAGTACTAAAATATTTATACATTGATGGTAATAGGTATATATATTTTTTGGAAATGTAGCTGATTTTACATTAATATTTATGTTATAAAATTAATTATATTTTTCTTAATAATTTAGCACTACAATGCATGACAATATTCTTTATTGCCACAAAATTTCTATATTGTCTTGTGGAAAGCCCATTGTCAATAAACATTTGAACCACTGCCTGCTCACACTTGTGATGTTTACTTTAATCTGTTCCACAGTTGTATTCCCCCACTGGGCTGTGATGCTTTCTGCCTAGAACCTTTGACATTGTTATCTGCACATCAACCATCTTTTTATGCAGTTGCCACAGCTTTCACTATGCTGCCACCTTTAGGAACAGACCTGTTACTTTACCAGTAATTCTATTTCATTTTTGTTTGTTTTGCAGTGGTTGTTGGAGTTTTAATTTAATTTTCACTTCTAGTTTTACTTTTTGTTCTTTGTTAGCTCTAATAACCCTGGTCTGTATGATACAAGAGAAAACGTGGTTCATAAGACCAGGTCAAAATCTGTGCTACAATAGCTCTTTGGTGGGAACAAACCAAAATGGCTAGCCTTCATTCCTCATGTGCATCAGTGAGCTTTGGGTGCTCTTTGGTATGTACTACAGCATATAAGGAACAGCCCACAAGATTTAACCCAGTTGTTAAGCAATCACAGTTCTGTCCTTGTCAAAGTCACTCAAATCCTTACACTTGCCCATATCTGCTTGCTTCCAATCACATCAAGTTCAAGGACTGACTGTTCACTTTCTGCTTAATACATATCAGCCCTTGACAGCTGTCACTGTAACAAGATAATGTTATTCACTTCACCTATCATCAGCATATGTACAGACACAAATCAAATGATGCTGCACTACTGTACCTTTGCACTGCCTCCTCCAGCTGTTTAATAGTTTGGTCTGTGCTTGATGAAGCAGCTAACACCTCCTGCAGTTTCTGACCAGAATTGATGACCTCTCGCTCCTTCTCATCCAGACTGCCCTTCAAACTGTTAATGCTCCTCTCTGCCTGCATGTACTGCTCCTCAACTTCTTGCAGCTGAAGTGAGAAGAGGGTCACAGTGCCGCTTATTTCAAATCTTTGACATCAGAGCACATCAAGCTACAGCCAACTAAAAAGTCAGGTTACGACTGCTAGCGGTGTTGACCAAAAGTGACTTTAATATTGATCTGTTTTATTTATTTAGGACCAACTTAATTACCAGTAATATAGCGTCGTATTCATTGCCATGTAAATATAAAGGGTAACGCTTTGATAGGGCCATATGCATACCTTTCCCCGGAGTCTGTCCAAGTCCTTCTGAGTGCGCACTTTCTCCTCCTCCAGGTCATTGCGGTAGCGAGTGTTCACCTCCAAAGATGCCTCACACATGGATAGCTTTTTTAGAGCATCTGCCAGCTCCTGCTGCAACTGTCTCAAAGAGCTCTGCAATGGAAACCACACATCACTACACTCCCACACGTTTTGAGTTAATAACGAAAAAGTACATCAAGATGTCGATAAAGAATTGACAAATAAACCACTCAGCTAGAAGAAAAGCAGATAAGATCATAGTCATCTAGGTTAAGGTTAAAATTAGGGCTGAAGTGGGTTATGTTTGAAGATATTGAAAAGTCTGAAAGTCATATAATTGCAAGCATCTCCTATGAACTATTGAAAGTGTTAGCTTCAAATCAACCAGAAAGGAACATATCCTAAATTAAATAAATGTATACTTTAATCTTTTGAACTTTTTTGAAGGGTATTTTGAAGTGAGCAGCCCCACACACCTCTCTCTCACTTTTCTCCTGCTCCAGTTTGTAGTTCTGCTCTCTGAGCTCAGCATTTTTGACTGCGAGCTCTTTGCTTCTCTCCTCCATCAGCTGCACTCTCTCCTCACCATCGGCCCGCAGTTGGTTCAGCACATCAGCAAAGCGCTCCTGAGCGTCTGTGGCTGCCCGCTCCTTGGCTGTGCCTTTGTTGTGGGCCTCCTCGAGCTGTTGCCTAAGCAGTGCTGCCTCGCTCTGTATCTGGGCCAGTCTCTCCTGCATGGCCTCGTGCCTAGCAGCGGTTCGGCTGGCCTGCTCTCGATCACTCTGCAGTGATGCTTCAAGCTCCTTCACACGGGCCTGAGCCTGCTCCCGCTCCCGCACCACTGTCTCCAGCAGCACACCTTTCTCAGCTGCACTCAGCGCTGTGCGGTGACACTCATTCTCCAGACTGTTGGTACGAGCCTCAGCTTTGCTCAGCTTCTGAGACAGAGACTGGATAGTGTCGCGCTGTGTACTGGACTCTATAGTATGCTTGTCGTGAGCTCTCTGGTGCTCATCTCGCTCACGCTGCAGGGAGCGCTCTGCATCTGCACGCGCCACCTGAGGAGAGGGGCAAAGAGCACTTACACACAACAATAATTTTCACTTCCTTGATATGAAGGGTACGTATTACTGAAACCACAGAAAATGTTTTGCATCAAAAAAGGTCTAAACAGCTGATGGCTTTGAGCAGTGATGAGTGGCAACATTTTTCCCCTCTGTTTCGCACTTTTGAAAGGCAAGATCTAAACAGTTTTCTATTTCATGTTATGAAAAACCCACAAACAAAACAAAACTAAATCATCAACGAATTACTAACCTGACACCTCTCTGTCTCCTGCAGTGCTGACTGTAGCCGTGCCCTGCTGGCTTCCGCCTCTGCCTCCAGCTGCTGACGCACCTGTCTCTCATGCTCAAGCTTGGCACTAACCACAGAGCATTCTGCTTTCAGTGTGCTCAGCTGCCCGTTGTACTGGAAGACCGTCTGGGCAAGAGCCTCCTCATTCAGCTTCAGGTCACGCCGTGTGTCCTCCAGCCTCTCCCGCAGAGCGTCCCTGTCGTCAGCCAGTCTGCTCTCCTCCTGCTGGCTGTGGGACTGCAAGCGCTCCAGCTCAGCCCGCATGCAGCTCAGCTCCTCCTGCAAAGTGCTGACCTGCTGATGCAGCTCCCTTTCACGGTCACTGGCCTCTGTCAGCTGGGACATCACCTGGACAACAATTAGAGCAAACAATTTAACATGGTAAATTGTACAGTGTACAGGCAGTGCAACAGTTCATGACTAAACTTTGCACATACTGGGTATATATGGGGATCATTGATTTTTCTCTTTGGATTAAAACAGAAATATGTGATTTTAAGGGGTTAGATTTAAATGTTTTAATATTACCTCAGTGCTCTTGCTAAGGTTCTTGAGGTTTTCCTCCTCTATGTCCTGCTGCTTGCGCAGGTGGCTATTCAGCAACTCCTCGTGTAAGGCTCGGGCACTTCGCTCATGGGCCAAAAGACGCTGAGTTTCATTCCTGTCCTCCTCTAGCTGTGCAACATACAACATATGCTTGTTACATAAAATGTAGATAAACTACATAAATGCAGCAGCAAATTTTGAAAATGATTTGTTCTTGGTACTAGGGTAATCTGTAAACATAAATCTATGAGATCTAATGGAATTGCAAGACAAGAGTCCCAATATTTGCATATAACTCTCAAACCTCTAACACACAACTCTCTGTTGTTTACCCAGATGATTACCTGCTTCATGGTGTTCATTAGAGCCCTCATCTCCAGCTCCAAGTTGCGCATGTTAAGCTCCACTTTCTGCCTCTCCTCTGCCTCATTTCGGTGCTGCTCCTCTTTCCTCCTCAACTGCTCACGAGTCTTATCATATAGCATGGATGCACTCTGATGTTTCTCCTGTTCCTGCTTCAGCAGAAATCTACAGCACGAAGAGACAGAGAAGACTGGTTGAATTAATTTATTCCTGATGGTAACAAATAGAGTTCATCCATGTTTCTTTATTCAGATAGGAAAGCATTAGTTGCAAATCTGATGGCCAATCCAGAGTAAATTCCAGACATAATTTATTAGAGAACAGCTTCACACTCACTTGAGGTTATTGACGTCTGTCTCTAGCTCTAAACGTAGGTGCTCCAGGCTGGACCTGCTCTCTCTGGTCTCTTCTAGCAAAACCCTAAGATCGGTCCGCTCCTGCTCCAGTTGAGAGACTTTGTCGACGATCCTGCTGTGTCTGTCACGCTCCCTCTGGATAGTGTGCTCATACTCACGGAACATGTTCTGCAACTTCACCATGCTCACAGAATCTACAGGGAATTAAAGCATAGGTGGTTAACAAAATTTAGAATCTAATCATTTTGTACAAACATGAAAATGGTTCTTCTGCACTTTCACTGCACAATATATTGTCTGCTAATCTGCATTGTGATACCACTCATAATGTGTTTTGATGAAGCTCTATTTTTACCGTTAGAGGTGTTGGCAAATCAGTGCATGGATGAATATTAAATGTGCTGTTTTCTTTTAGAACACAATGTTTTTTTTAAAGTAGTTACTGTAAAAGTAAGCATAGCTTCTTCAAATCAACAAATAGTCCTCAGAAGAATGCAATGCCCGACTGCAGAAACCTTTATCAATTCTTGGTTGCAATAGTTGAATAAATCTCACCTATAGAGCTGGTGTCCAGCTGGTTGATAAGCAGAGAGGCATGGCGGTACCCTGATGTAGCTGAGTCCAGTTCTTCAGTAGCTGTGTCTGAAGACTGAGTAAGGTCTTCAAAATCATCTGCCACCTCCAACTCTACACCACTCTGCAGAAGACACAGATGAAATTCATTTATATTTAAATAAAACCATATGTAGGTATACTTAATTTCCTCACTCTCATACATAATTAGTAAACTGAGTACATAACTTGAATTAAATCCCTCACACATATCTGTTACATACTGGTTTTACATTATGTACCAAATAATAAAATTATGGTAAGTCACAGCGACATAAATCATTACAAAATCACAGTGCATCCAGAGAGTATTCACAGCGCTTCACTTTTTCCACAATATCCGAACAAAAAAGTTTTTGCAAATGTAGTAAAAATGAACTAAAATAAAACATTAATAAAACAATATTTTGTCAAAGCACCTTTGGCAGCAAATACATCCAAGTCTTTTTTAATATGGTGCTACAAGCTTGGCAAACCATTTTTTTTGGCATTTCCCCCATTTGTCTTTGCAAATCTCTCAAGCTCAATCAGGTTGGATTGGGAGCATTGGTGCACAGACATGTTCAGATCTTTCAGATTCAAATTATCCATCAGGTTCAAATCTGGGCTCTGGCTGGGCCAGTCAAGGACATTCAGAGTTGTCCTGAAGCCACTACTTTGTTATCTTGGCTGTTATTGTCCTGTTGGAATACGAACCTTCACCCCAGTCCATATTACAGTGTGCTATGAAGCAGGTTATCATCAAGGATGTCTCTGTACGTTGCTGCATTCATCTTTCCCTCAACCCTGACTAGTCCCCCAGTTCCTGCTGCTGAAAAACATCCCCACAGCATGATGCTGAAACCTCCATGCTTCACTGTACGGATAGTGTTAACCAGGTGGTTTTTTCTCCAGACATAATGCTTGGTATTCAGACCTAAGCATTCAATCTTTGTTTTATCAGATCAGAGAATTTTATTTCTCATGGTCTGAGTGTCTTTCTGGTACCTTTTGGCAAATTCCAGGTGGGCTGTCATGTACCTTTTACTGAGGAGTGGATTCCATCTGCACACTCTACCATGTAGGCCTGATTGCTGGAGTACTGCAGAAATGGTTGTCCTTCTGTAAGGTTCTCCTCTCTCCACAGAGCAATGCCAGAGCTCTGTCAGAGTGATCATCGGGTCACTTGCCTGACAAAGGCCTTTCTACCCTGTTTGCTCAGAGTGAATGGGAGTCCAGCTCTAGGAAGTCCTTGTGGTTCCAAACTTCTTCCATTTACAGATGATAGAAGCCACTGTGCTCATTGGGATCTTCAATGCCGTTTTTCTGTAGCCTCCCCCAGATTTGTGCATCAATACAATCCTGTCTCGGAGGTCTATGGACAATTCCTTAGATTTCGTAGTTGGCTTGACTGTGAAGTCAAGTCAGAAAGGTGTGTGCCTTTCCAAATCATGACCAAATCAATTGAGTTTACTACAGATAGACTGCAATCAAGTTGTAGAAACTTCTGAAGGTTAATCAGTGGGATCAGGATGCACCTGAGCTCAATTTTGAGGGTCATGGCATGTAAATGTTTTACTTTTGTTTTTTATTTTTAATACATTTGCAAAAAATTCAAACTTTTCTTTTTAAATTTGTCATTACGCAGTATTGTGTGCAGAATTTAGAAGTAAAAGATTAATTTGATAGATTTGGGAGTGAAAGTGAAGTGAAAGTGACAATCTGGTCA
>JBBPDE010000128.1:10711048-10723606 GCA_037974605.1 Nannopetersius ansorgii
CAGGGTACCTCAGAGGTGCCTAGCAGTCTTGGGAATCGAACCTGGACTTTCTGATCACAGGGTGAATGCCCTAACCACTAGGCTACCAACTGCCCTGAGTAAGGCTGTAACATGGGATATTGTGGAAAATGTGGAGTACTTTCCAGATTCATTGTATAAGCCTGAATTTTAAGGGATGAAAAAACATAAAACACTTTATAAACAACACTGCAAGTGTACTTCACAGTGCCATGTGTCCCAAGCTTACCTTCTCAGGCTTATGTCTTGAGGAAGGGTACCTAGTTATAATAAAAGATAAAACAATACTTTTTAGTTTGCTGGGCTCATATATGCTCTTTGTGGATAACACTGGGAAACACGGACAGTCGATAGTGGCACAGTCTACAAATGCTTGATGGTACAATGCAGTATCTGTTCCATACTTCTCGCTGTACCACACGTATGTAGCATCCAAAACAGCCACATTATAGTACTACATGACAATTTAGTGTACAATTAAAAGTCCAAGATATATAAAAGTACATTAATAAAAAAGCGGTAGCATACTGCATATGTACCTTCCTTCATCTTCTGACACCTCACTTAAAGAACTATCGTCAAACACAGACAGGGGGTCTCCATTATGGTGGTTCACAGGGTAGGGTGGTCTAGCGGGTCTAGAATGCTGTTGGGCAGGGACAAGTAGCAAGTTCCCCTGGCTACCAATTGTCCTCCTCTGTTCATCTTCATCTTCTGGGGTCCTCCTGTTAGTGCTGGGGGATCACAGACCTCATCATTTATCGTGAGGATGCTTATTCAACAGCCGGTAACCACCAGCCTTCAGTCAAGGATATACTAACATAACTTTAGGGTAGGTGTTTCTGATGAAGTCACAGGCCACAAAACAGAACAGAAGGTGTGTGCATATACAATTTGGGGGTACTGCATCATGCATAATTCTAAAGGTAGCACTTCAGCTATTTTTTGTAAATATCTAATGAACTATAACTGATACTGATGACAGTATTTTTGCATGCATGGCATATTTCAAATCAGATTTTCAATAATATTGTAGTTTGGGGACAGTAAGATACTTAAGCTTTAGTTTCTAGAATTCCATGCATGTTCGGAATCTTTGTTTCGCTGTAAAAGAAGTTACTTTAATGACTGTGGAACACTTTCTTCCAGCATTTGCTTTATTTGTTCTTAATAGGTTATATGAAGTTAATTTCCTGTTCTACTATAAAAATGTTATCGCTAAGATATGGATTTATTAAGGTTTTGACACCAACATTGGTTCTTTTTATGCTGTGGTTCATTGCACATTTATTTTATGTTTGTTGTCAGCAAATACATACTACTCATGCATTAAAAATGGAAAGATTTGTCATATTTACATTTTGACCATGCAGAACATAAAATGTAATTTGACCAAGGGCACAAAACGAAGTTGGCCTACATCACAACTGAGTCATCCTGACTTCAGGCAAGGTAAGAGCATAAATGACCAAATCTACCTATAGCCTGAATGTCAAATTTGGAACAGTAGCAGGGTTAAATACCTCTTAGGCCTCAATCCAAAAGTCTTAAATAGCCTCTGTACTTCCACAGAGTAGTTGAAATAAGACATTCTCCATACAGAATACATTTCAGTCTGAAAATAGTTTACTTGTGATTATATTGCAGTATTGGCTTTTTAGAATCAAAAGATTTATTCAAATCTAATAGACCATACTGAGATTAACGGTTAAAAACCTGGCCCTTTCATTGCTAGTGGTCTTTGATTAGCCTTGTTAATGTATCATATCATTTGGCAAAAAATTATGGATTTAGTCAAAATTCTTGGGGTAACTACAAAGGCCTGCAAAAACGTCACCTCCAATTGACCACCCTATGAATCTTACCTTCTTGGGCTTCTTGTCTGGAAACTTGGTGAGACACTATCTCTTTTCTGAAACTCATCAATCTTCTCATAGGATCCACTGTCGTATAGTTCCGGTTCGGGTTTTGGTTTACTAGGGTTGGTAACTGGTTTCTTCTTGCCTCCTTGTTCAACTTCAGTTTGTTTACTGGATCCACCAGTGTCCCACAAAGCAGTACTTTTAGGCTTCTCTCTCATTTCATCAGTCTTTGCCACGCCACTCTAATAAACAAGAGAAATGGTCATTGTTGACATCATGAAACCTCAATATTTGCACATAATAGACATGCCACCTATTACACATGGATGAGTTTAGTTGTTTAAATAGATTTCTAAGGGTTTAATTTGAAGTAAAGGCATGCACAATTATTTAAGAAATGTATGAAGCAGACACATTAACACAATGGAAATGTAACAGGTTACACTACAGCTGTCTTCTTTTTAAAATATAAAAAGAAGCCCTAATGAAGAAAAATATTTCAAACAAACAAACAAACCAAGCAATACCAACAAGGCTGAATTCAAATACAGACATGAAATATCTCCTATTTAAGACAGATCAGAGGTGTTCTTCAAGCAGTTGAAGGAAATGACGAGTGACACACAACAGCCGCAGTGTGAGGAGAGGCCTGAAAGACAGGCTAAGGTGTGCCTTTTGATAACCTGACACCAGAGCAAAAATAAAGCTGTTAATTTTTAATCACGCAACAGACTGAACTCAGTTGGAGAAGACAAGTGTAGTTCTGGACCCCGTAATTTATTAAAAGGGTAGAACACGATTCGCCGGGTAATTCCTATCACTGAAATAATGTTTGGCAAAAAGCCACAGCCCATGCATTACATTTTGAGGGTCTTTTGTAGCTTCAGAATCTTCTCTTTATTACAGGTGCTGTGAGTTCACAGACAGAGCGTCTGACAATCCTGTTCACCATGTTCTGTGATACATTTGGGCTGTAACTGCCAGAGAATTCTTACAAGCTAAGAAATCACATGTGATTTTACAGAGTGTGTTGAGATGGAAATGTAATATTCACGATTATTATTACAAACTGAAGTATTATAGTCAGTCTGACACACACAAGTGACAGTTTAAGCATATGAAAGACAATGGAAACCATGATGAGGCAAGACAAACACTTGTAAAATGTTTGAATACATTTGAAATGCTTAAAAGAAGAAAGAGAACACACGAAGAATCTCACACACTATGAATGAATGAAACATGAGGAGAGAGAGACAAAAAATATGATGCAACATAATTTCTACAGTTGCATTTTCCTTTGCTTAATCCATGCATGCAGCTCTCCATGCCCTACCTCAGCCATGCACATCTGTAGGTCTTCCTTAACCTCTTCATCTGAGTTGGGAGACTCTGAAGGAGGGATCCCCAGGTCACAAACAAAAAGCATTCCCTTGGCCTCATCAGAAAATTCTTGGTTTGGCAATTCAGGTCCCACATCACGTGTGTTTGCCAAGTCAGAATTTTCTTTATATCCACTGACATTCGCAGGAGGATTTATATTCAAGCGAGACCCTTCGTCAGAATTTTTTGCTTCTTTGGGGAGCTCTGGATACGTTTGCTGGGTGTCTTGGGCTCTGATGGGGTCATCAAGGGGAAGATCTACCTCACTGTCCTCATCACTAGCGATGTGGTAGAGTTCCTCTTCAAGTTCCCCAGAGCAGGAATCCTCCAATCCAGACTCTCTCTGCTCAGGAATAGGCAGTAACTTAGTCCTGGCCAGAGGAGCAGGAGGCACTATTGGCTCTTCATCATCATCACTAGAGTCCTGTTCTGATGCATCCTCAGAAACTTCTGTCCCTGCCATCATTTCTTTTATTATTTTTTCTTGCTCTTCTCCTCCTTCCATCTCTACCCTACAGGCAGACTCACACACTTCATTCCATTCTACTTCTCCAAATCTTTCTTTAAGCTCAGCAGTCACATTCTTGTATTGGGATTTTGTCTCCTTTTTCTCACTCTCCACCCAGATTTTCTCATAACGTTCCTCCCATGTGGTCTTATTGAAATCTTCACTTTCTTTATCTTCTCGCTGTTCCTTTTCAAGCTCAGAAGAATAAGAATCAGATGGGCCTAGGTGATATGGACTATTTACGTCTAACTCAGGCGCAGCTAATGTCTCTCTCTCCTTTGATTGCATGAGTAAACAAAAAATACAATTAATACTGAAAATACAAACAACATAAACCAAGCACTGACTGTTAATATAGGGTCAAAGAACATAGGAACATAGCCACATTGCATTGTACTGGACAAACCTACTGAAGATGGTTTTAAAGCCAAAGTAACTTATACATTTAAATTTAAAGAGCTGGTTGTCAAAAACCACAACAACAGCAAAAATACCACAACAACAGCAAAAATACACTCAAAATAAAAAGAGCAATGACCCATTAATAGATTTATGAAACAATATGGTGTGATAAGTTACCACATTTTTTTTAAACATTAAGGCACCAACTGAAATGGTGTGCAGAACATTCTGATCTTTACACACCTGGTCTGGGTGTCCACTGGCTTCAGAGCTGCGATCACCTGCTCCACCTTCTGGTGGCGTCACTAAAACATTGTAGGAGGAAAGGGAAGACATGACATTATTTATCTTGAGGTGCGTTACAGAAGCTTGTGTGAGATTTATAAATTGACCTGCTCACCTGCTTCAGTCTCTGCAATTTCTGGCAGTGGAGTGGTCATTTTTGTAGGACTTGTGTTGTCTGTGTCCCAGTCTGATTCTGAAAAAAGGAAAGAAATACATTTAGAAGATACATAATCCCATCATTTAGTAACATTCAGATGAATTAGCACAAAATGTTTCAATCACCGAAGCTTACCTTCATCACTCTCTGGTTTCTGAGACGAATTCTTTCGGCTGCGTGGTTGCGGTTGTGGTTGGGACTGTACACCAGTGCGAGATGTGAGGGACCGTGGACTTGGCAGTGGAGGAGTAGCAGTAGAAGACTGCCTCTTTCTTCCTGATCTGTCGGTTTCTGGTCCCTCTGGGCTAGAGGTATCTAGCTCTTGCTCCTGGACAACAGGCAGAGCCACTGGGGGCTCACCTGTGAAATCTTCCTCAAGTTTGTAGATTGGCATGTTCTTACTGGCCTTACTGGTGGTACTTGCTGAATCCCAGTCTGAGGCATCTGTATTACGAAATACATTTTGAGTATTGTACCATCTACTTATGATCACAGCCATACCACTATAAGCAAGTGTCATGCTGGGGGAAAACACTTTTCGGTAGTTTTTAAATGTAAAAGTTAATGTAAAACATTTTAATAATGATATTACAACTGAACATTTCAACAGGCTACTTTCACAATTCTAAGTAAACAAATACCTTCAAGATCATCAACATCCCCTAAACCAAGTTCCTCCATCAAGTCTGAAAACAGGGAGGTCAGATTGAAAATAATGTTAGGCAAAAGTAAAAAATTGGAACTGCTTAAAGATGTAAAGTAAGCACTGTCGTTAGCATCAATACCTGTCTTTTTTTCGATATGTTTGGAATCCATTAACTTACTCAACACTGATACTGGCTCTCTGTGAATAATTTGTTGCTGAACAAAGAAAGAACAATTAATTTTTGTGAACCAAATCTACTAAATTAATATGTCATGCAAATGTAGTAATCTTAATGCAGTTTTACCGGCTTTTCTGATTTTTCCTCGTCGTTATCCTCCTCCTCAGCATCATCATAATCTTCCTTCTCCTTCTCCTTCTCCGCAATCTCATCATGACTGGTTCCTAAAACTGCATAGGGAGAAGAAGTGGAAAAAGTTTGATACATGGGAAGAATAAAGAAACTGTACAAGATCAGCCAAAAAACCACATGGATGACCAGTGCACAAGCTTGTAATGTTTGCAGGTTTGCAAGCATGCAGCATGCAAAAATGGAGATTTCTTTAATGCACACAAGCTCATATCCATTGTGCAGGGTGAGAACTGAGGGTAGATTAGTAATTTCAACCACATGAATATCAGCTGTTCTAGTATTGTAGGGCATATTGATAAATGTAATTTACTTTAAACTCAGTGCATGGTCAGTTAGCTAACATAGTCTACATAACTTATATTTTAGACCTAAAGATACCTATAATTTAAATGAGGAGCTGTGCTGGTGATCGGTGGGTTACCGACTGATTCAAATTCTAATTAAAAATTCTAATTATGAATCCAAAATGAAGCAGGTCACATAGATTGATGTACTCAACATAATAATGATGATACATACACCAACCAGGCAACATTAAAACCTCCCCCTTGTGCCACCCAAACTGCTTGGAAAACGTGCTGCGGCATTTGGCACCAAGATCCTTTAATTCCTGCAAGTTGCGAGATAGGACAACTATGGATCAGACAGGCCTATCCAGCACTTAAAACTGGATTGAGATCTGGGGGGTATGGAGGCCAAGTCAAGACCATGAATGACAGTTTCCTAGGAGAACAATGCCTGGAGCGTTATTCTGTGCACCAGACCAGGCCAACTTCTTCACTCACTTCATGATATAGTTCTGATATTCACACACTCAGTTTAGGTGCTTTGAGTGATGGATGGAGGTCAACATGGGCACTCCGACTGGTCCGCAGCTACACAGTTCCACACACAAAGTTGAGACGCATTGTGTGTTACGGCACTTTTCTATCAAAACCAACATTAACTTTTCAAGCAGTTTGTGCTATAATAGCTCTCCTATGGGACTGGACCAGGCAGACTAGATTGTGCTCCCGACGTGCATAAACTAATTTGCTGCAGGTGCATCAGCTGTCCTTGCTTGGATCACGTTTGGTAGATACTAACCATGGTATACAAAGTACACTCCACGAGACCTGATATTTCAAGGATGTTCTGACCCAGTTGCCTATCTATCAGACCCTTGTCAAATTATTACACATTTTTCAGCTTCCAACACATGAACTTCAAGAACTGACAGTTCACTTGCTGCCTAATATATTTCACCCCTTGACAGGTGACACTGTAATGAGATAATTAATGGTATTCACTTTAATGTTGTGGCTGGTCGGTGTATGAAGACACAACAAAACTGTTACAGACTGACACTTATAATTGACATGCGAAAGTAATGTAAAATGAGGTCATGAGGTAGGAGTAGAGGATTATGGGTCATAATTCGCCCTGGAGGAGAATAGGAGATCGTGCAGCAATTTAATTGGCATACCCACTGCCTTCTGGCCTCCAGGCCAACCAACACTTCTGAAAACACTACTGTGCTTTGATCCTCTTAAGAAAGACGGAACGTAAAGCAGGGCTAAAAAGGAATTAAATTAAAAATGACTATATAACAAAACAACAGTGTCTGTTCAACTGTTTGTGTCAATATCTAAAGGACAATGGCAGAAAAGTATACTACTTAATTTACAGTTACACTGTCTCTATATGAAGATGATAACTATACATGTTAACATGTCACTCCCCACAGTGAACTGTTTAAATGTCATCTGCTGATACAAAGCAGAAGCAATGAACATCAGAAATGCATTTTCAGCTTTTCATGCATGAAATGGGAGCAGAGATGGCTTACTGATGCAAATTCCATGTTTTTAATTCAGTTTTAAACTGCCATTAAAAAGGTATTAAGCATGAAATAAGGTAACAGAGTGTGCCTGCAGCTTGCATACCTTCTCTGCTTTCCTCACGAATACTGGCCATGGCTTTGTTTGACTTGGTATATGAGATTGCCCCATCTTGCTGCTTTTTCCTTGGACTGTCTGAGCCAGACTGAAAGAAGATTGTGAATCAAGTTAAACCCAGGAGCCAAGGTCTGTCTAAAACATCTACACAGAATACATGATGATCACTGCAATTACTGTGACGTATTTCATTTTAACACATTATAGGCCAAATGGATGTTGAAGATCTTTTGAGCAGCTCAGCTGATGAAGGTCCTAGGACTAACCTCCGAGTCCCATGGGGAATCCTCCTCATCATCCTCCTTTTCCATACCCAACTCTGACATAAAATCTGAAAGGCAATTATTAAAATATATAAAAATACCACCTGTATTTCACCAAGCAAATAGGTAAGAGCTTTCCATTGAATATTACTCCAAGGATGAATATGTTTCAGTTGGCAACAAGTTTTTAATCCTAACTGATGCAGTGAGTAGCTCCTCATTTCTTATGAAATTATGAAATGTCAGAAGACACATCTGGTGAATGCATCCAGCAAAAAAGCAAAGAAAACATTAAGGAGATTGCTGAAACTACTAAAATTGGGTTAAGAACTATCCAACGTATTATTAAAAACTGGAAGGATAGTGGAGAACCATCATCTTTGAGGAAGAAATGTGGTTGAAAAAAAATGATTGATATCAGCGACCACTTAAACAAATGAAAACAAATCATAGATTTTCACATACACAATGCTGAGGGACCTCAAAGGTTTGGAACTAAACCGCTATGTAGGCTAATCAGAAATAAAGGCTTCAAATTGCTAGGGAACATAAAGATTGTACTCTACAGCAGTGGTCCCCAACCTTTATTTCGTCATGGACCGGTTTAATATCAGAACCTATTTTCGCGGCCCGGCCTTTAAGGAGTGGCAGATAAATATACGTATTTATACAAATAAATGATAAACATAAAAACTGGGATATTTAAAAAATATAATAATGGGGGTATCTTAAAAATATAATAAACGTAAATCCAATGTGTACTCGCAGCTTTATTAACAGCATTTTCATAACAACAAGACAACAACGTAATACGGGTAACGGGTTTTTTTTTTGTGTGCAGCCCGCGGACTGGTACTGGGCCGTGCATCATGTGGTACCGGTCCGCGGGCTGCACCGAAAAAAAAAAAACGTTACCCGTATTACGTTGTTGTCTTGTTGTTATGAAAATGGACGTTGGGACCACTCTAGAGCAATGGAAAAAGATCATGTGGTCTGATGAGTCCAGATTTACCCTGTTCCAGAGTGATGGGCGCATCAGGGTAAGAAGTAATGATCATGCCTAGTGCCAACAGTACAAGCCTGTGGGGCCAGTGCTCTGATCTGGGGTTGCTGCACTTGGTCAGGTCTCGGTTCAGCAATGTTATGTGACCAAAGAATGAGGTCAGCTGACTACCTAAATATACTGAATGACCAGGTTATTGCATCAGTGGATTTCTTTTTTCCTAGATGGCACAGGCATATTCAAAGATGACAATGCCAGGATTCATCAGGGACCGCGAGACATCATTTTCACACATGGATTGGCCACCACAGAGTCTAGACCTGAAACCCATTGAGAAATCTTTGCACAATGGTCCGTCTTTTCCATCATCGCTACAAGATCTTGGCAACAAATTAATGAAACTCTGGACGGAAATAAATATTGTCACGTTGCAGAAGCTTATTGAAACAATGTCACAGCAAATGCGTGCTATATTCAAAGTTAAAGGCGGTCCAATTAAATATTACAGTGTGTGACTATTTTTGGGGCCGGGCAGTGTACATTAAAAGCAAATATCTTTCCGAATATCATGGAAATTTACATACCGCGCTGCTTATCCTGAGATTCAGGTTTATGAGGATGAGTAACACCTTCTTCATGTTCAGACTCATCTGAACAATCAGTTTTTGATTTGTCATATTCCTCTTCTACATCATCATCATCTTCATATTCACCTTCTGACAACGGTTTCTCTTGCTGTCAAAAAGTAAAAATATATTAATATTATATTCAATTATATAATACTATTAATATTATATTATTAATATAATAGACCAAATAAGATGTAAAAAAAAATACAAAAAATATGAAATGATGAGATGAACTACTTTTTGGATTATAGTAAAAGGTGATCATGAAGATTAAAGAAGGAATAAAAGAATTATAGCAAAAATTTATCACATGTAAGCCCACTCTTTGACACTACACATTTTCAAAAGCTTTGCGTCTTCTTTATCTTTGCCTACATTAAGTCGCAACAACCTTAGTATTCAAAACCATACGACTACACCTACCATTCCATAGTCTACAACTACTTTCCCAAGTACCTGCAGTGATGCTTGCTCTAAAATAGTTTGAGGCCTGACAGACTCAACTAGAAGCATCTTTAAATTCTCAGGCTTCTTCTCTTCAACATCCTCCTCAGAGTGGGAAGCCAAATCAACATCATCAATAGCTGTGTGAGGAATTTCATCATAACATGTCATTTGGCTTTCCTTCACAGTGTGTATGCCATTTTCACCCTCTTCACCATCATCTTTATTATCCAAAGAGCTTGGGTTTGGATTGAGATGTTCCATGTCAAGAAATCGATCAATAACTGTTATCTCTGAGTCTTTGTCATTGTCCTCTGATGGACAATGCATGGCCTTTGAAGGCGATGGGCTGTGCAGAAACAGAACAGAATGCACTGGTGAACCTGTGGAGTCTGATGATTCATCTTTAGGCAAGGATTCATCCATTTCCATGCGAGTGTCCATCTGACCCTCACTTTGGATGTTACCACTTATAACATCATTATCTTCCACCAGGAAATCATCTTGTGAGTCATCGGAGTTGACACTCATTTGTGTAACTTTGATAGTCCCACTTGCAAAGTCATACTGCATTTGCTGAATCTCACTGTCAGAATCCTGATTCTTGTCATTCTCTTGGTCACTCACATTTTTATGATGATCTAAATCAGCATTTTGGTCATCACATCCAACAATCATTGATACTGGCATAATCTCATCATCATTCTGATGCTGTACTGTCCAGTTTTCTGCTCCAATATTTGCCTCTACTGGGGAACTGTGTTTGCTTGTGTCTGGTTTCATATTTGATGTTTGACCTTCCACTAATTCTTCTTCTTTTTCTGAGCCAGATCCCCAGGAGTCTTCAGAGCTTTCAGGTTCTACTTTTTGTTTCAGTAGAGTCATTAGTAATTTTGATGGTTTTGGGGCATCAACATTTTCTTCTTGTTCATTATCATTGTCATCACAGGTGTTATCTGTGTCAGTGGTGACATGTTGTTCATCAACTGTTCCACCAGGTTGTTTAGACACTATCTCAGCTCTCTGACTTTGTGGGGATGTAACATTTGGCTCCTCAAACACAGGGGTATCTGTCTCGAAATGTGTGTCATCTTCAGCACCGCTTTTCACAACTTCCAAGAGTTCATCGTCCTCTTCATCATCCCACTCCTCCTCATCACCATCATCTTCATTGTTACTCTCAGTTCTGCTGTTTCTTGGTGCACTGCCTACACTTGGTAAAGGTGTTCTAAATGCTCCCGTGGGACCCGTGTTGTATTCTGAAAATACTTCATTTTCCTCATCTGAGATCCTTGATTCAACCCTGATGGCGGACACAAGACAGTCATCTTCTACATTTAAAGTCCGTGGAACAGGACTAGCACAAACATCACTAATGATTTCTGAGCTCATTATCTCAGAATTTACTTTCCCTATGTGGTCCAATTCTGCCCCCTTTTCAGCACCACTGTCCTCTAAGACTTGTTCCTCTGTCTCACTGGATTGCTCATTTGTGGTAACAGTTTGCTCAGGCTGTAACTGAGATTCAGTATTTACATCAGGCTTCATCTGAACATCAGGGGTTTCTTCACTGCCCTCTACAACTGCAATTTTTGCCATCTCTGGATCCTCTATACCTTCATCAACATTGTGTGCTATTGCACCATTTGCCTCTTCCTCGTCTTCCTTTTCAAGATCACTGTCTTCATCTTCTTCACCACGGTCATCATCATCATCATCATCATCATCTTCTTCTTCTTCTTCTTCATCCTCATCTTCTTCTTCATCATCTTCATCATCTTCGCCTTCGTTATCTTCTGCTTCTTCATCCTCATCTTCAACTTCCTCATCATCACCTTCCTCTGAGTCTTCTTCAAGACTTTCACTGCCCTCAGCATCCTGTTTGCTGCTGCAGGGCATCTCTGAAAGTTCTGCCCCATTGCCTATTCCAAAGAAGGTGTTGGAATGGAATGGACAGGAAAAAAGGATAAAAAACAGAACAGTTAGAAGACAGCCTTGTTGGGATAACTATCAGCAAGTTACCTTTTGGGAGCTGTTGAAGGGTGTGGAAGTCATCTGGGGAGGTTTGGAAAAAGAGATTGGTGTGGGGGCTACAGGGTTCTGGGGAGAGGAACTGCTAGCAGGGACAGTCATGGTGAACTCCCGGGGTTCTACAGCTTTGCCCTCACTGTTGGGCTCGGACTCACTTCCGCTCCATGATTTGTTTGGATCCTGATACACAACGACTACAGGGCAGGGGTTTCAAGTTAAAGCACAGGCACAAGCTAAAAGGAAACAGCACTGAAAAGCTGAATTGATACTTACCCTCCTTTCGTTCTTTTTTGGAGGCACTCATGAGTTTTTTTAAGTTTACTTTTTGAGGTTTCTGTATGAACAGAACAGATATTAAGAACCTTTCACACATTAAATTTAACCCAAAAATTTTATGGCAATCTTTTTGTAAGGGAAGGCGAGCTGGAGTTAATATCCTGGTAAATTGACAAAAGGTCTAATACAATATACAAGAAATAACCAAGAGAGTTTGAAAAGAAGCAAATGTGTTGATTTAGTTAGAACTTGAATTTGTACTAAGAATATTTCTAGCCTAATATTCTTATTGTTCTTGTTTTGAGAATAATATACTATATAAGAGCAGATTTATTTGCTCTTAT
>JBBPDE010000128.1:10769992-10783007 GCA_037974605.1 Nannopetersius ansorgii
AAACGTTAGTGTTCCATTTCGGACAGCACTTATCCCCGGCAGTGTGTACTACTGAAGGCAGTGCGCAGTGCGCACTAAGCACTACATCTCAGTGCACTGACCATAGTACGCGGTTTCGGACACACTCATAAAGTCATCATCAGATGTAGAATCTTTTAGTACTGTTGTGAAATTGTTGGGAAAGTAGAGCCTGGTTGAAATTTCATCCCTGCAGCAAATATGAATTTTCCCCTGTGTCAAAGATTTCCTCAGGAGAACTTAAAGCCATCTGTTATTCATAATTGGCAAAGAACAGGCAGATCACACAGGCGTTTACAAATGTAAAGCTGTAAATAAATATAAAGCTTTATGACAGCCTAGACATTCAGCCTCATGGCTTAGCGAAGGAATTCAGGCCTATTCTTCCATAAGAGAATGAGATATTAATGATTAACAAGAATACCTTCTGGCAGCAGGTCTCACTACTAAAAGGAGGTTGTAACCAGTAACAACAGGGGTAAATTCTTTTTCCAGATGGGATATTTTGCATGTTCACAGTAATATTTTCACAATAAAGTTTATGCTAACACATTAGAATGGTTCTTAACAAAAATTGTATGTAGAAGGTAAGAACAGAACAAAAACACGAAAAGACTGCCCTCCAGTCAGTGAAGTCTTTTTTCCTGGTGCTCGCGAAGACCAGGCCAATAAATATTCTTGAAGTACTAATGCTACACTAGGAATCAGGACTAGGAACTAGGAAAACTGTAAATATTTGGAAATAATTACACCCAATAGTGAAAATCAAACAGGCACAGACCTTTTCATGAAGCGATTTTTGTTCTATTCAATGCCAAGCTTCAAAGGTATTCATTAAAATGTTATAACTGTCTAATAAATGTGCTAGTAACTTTTTAACTTGTTACATAGGCATGGTCTTCTACTGATGTTTACTATTTTATTTAAATAATAAGTTTTAACTATACTTTCCAAACTTGGATTCAATGCAGTATTTTTTTTTAAAAACAGACTTTGGCTGAAGATAAACACTCAAATTTCTCCCCAAATTGGTCATGTCCAATTCCAGCCACTAGACTGGACTCGCCCAATCACACACCACCATCAACACAGGCAGGGTAAGGGCTAGCATGTGCGTCCTCCAAGTATTACTCCATCTTTTTGAACTGCTGCTAACACAACTCTAATAGACAGCTTAATGTGCTTAAAGAACGTTAACCACCAAATTGGTCATAAATCTATTGCTCTCACAGGAATCACAGCCAGTTGTGTGCTCTTGGACTCCCGTGGCACCACTGAGATCGAACCTGCAATCGCTCAGTGACTGGACCAGCACTGAGTGCATGCATACGTGATTCCTCTGCCTCAAATTTTCCATATATGTTACATTAAGGCTGTTGTAACAGCATTTTAAAACAGTTTTCTTTACTTGAATAAACCATAAATCAACAGAATTTTTGTATCTCCCCTGTTTATTCACACGTTGATATTATTTTCAAACCAAATTAAACAACACATGTCTGGAGTCCACAATACCTTAAAGTATTCAGTTTGAATTAGCCTTCATAAAAAAAACATCTCCAGGCAATCTCTAATAATTGAAACAGGACAAAAACGTATTCACAACCAAGAAGAGTATCTTGCTTTCTCTCCTGGAGATATAATCCTTACAACCTAAAGTAAAATTAGATGATTAAAATGATAATTTTGTCTTTCCCCACACACACACAAATGTATGGAGTTCCACAGGGTTCAATTCTTGGTCCAATGTAACACTAGTGTAATAGATTAGACCAGCTTATCTTCAGCCTAATTTAGTTTACATAGATATTTATGAAAATGTGACTGAATTTTCAAAAAACAATATAGCAAACACTCACTCTTTCTCTCATTCAAACACAAAAACACAATAATACTTACGAGTTTGTGTGCAGGTACTCAAAGGTGAGCTGAGCACGGTTTAAGGTGCTATAATTTGAGTAGGCCATTGTCGCAAGCAAATAATAAAGAAAACAACTTGGTGAACTGCAGACACTTCTCTTTGTTACATTTTATCCAATTGGCGTGCCTTATTTGGAACTGTGGTTCTCCAGCACCTTCAACAGGACAAGACAAAAGGAAAAACTTGGTACTGTGGTCTTACATAGATCACCTTTAAATACATGCCGGCTCCACACACAAAATTTGTTTCTATATAACTTGGCTACCCTTGTACTTATGTGTGTATAGGCTATGCACTATACGACTCCCACCGTATAAGTTAATAAGGTAATGGGTATTTGGTAAATAACTTTGTTTACTTTGGTACACTATCTTCATAAAAAAAAAACCTTCTTGACATAATGCCAACGTGAGAAAATAACAGAACCCCTCTCTGGCTACTACATCAGACCTGTCTAAATTTTTAAGAGTCTATAAGACTTCACTCATGTTTATGCCCATATTCTAGAGGCAGGTTCAGCTCGACAGTGTCAACATGCCTTTACATGCAGCTTCTGCTGTTTCTCAATGATCTTCAACCAAATCATTCATAAAGTGTTCCTGCGGACGCCTCTGCCTCGAAGCCTTAGAGCTGCATGATGGCCATATTTAGGCGGGGTTAGTGTTGCATGGTATTTCTGAAGCGCCTTCTGGAAGAAATGCAGGCCATGCAGCGGGGCCCTCTAAAGGCACTTTTTAGTGAATCCCTAAGAGCCTTGTCTGAAAGATTCAACACACAATTAGCTCTTAGAAAGGCTAGACTACACTGGTACTCGTGAGTCTCCTAGACTAGATTTCTATCTGTCCAAATCGGAGTGGCGACTGGTCAAACTGAGGGTCTGCCATGTCTACTCTTGTTAATGGCTATTCCTCTCTTTGCCAGTAGCTAGCTAGCTAACCTTGGCTAACAATTGTCCTAAATGCCTGTGTGAGTCTCGGCAGGAAAAAGACATTATTTCATAGTTGCAAACCATTTAATCAGCCCGGGCCCCTCCGTGTGTTTGTATCCAGTGTTTAGCCTGCTGTGAGATGTGGTTCTGGGGTGTTCCTGCTCCGTAGGCCACGGTGTTCGGCAGGCTCCCTCTCCTCCGTTGTGTTGCACGAAAAAACGCGTGAGAACGAAAACCAAAGACCCGCCCAGAGACCGCATCTCCACTAATCAGCGTTCATCTCCATGGATCCTATTGCCCCGTGTGGCCGTCACTCAATATAACGTGACGTAAGCGGATCGTTGTCGTGATTGAATAGTGCACGGTCCGGTACGGAGAGGAACAAGAACGAATTTGGTCATTTTACGAGCTTTATACGGTGTGGGGTTCGCTAAAGGATATCTTGAGCAGGTTTGTGGTATGAAGCAGGAGAGAAAGACGCGATGGTATGGTGTAGCAGACTGAAAGCTCTGCAGTGTGATTATGCAAGACAGTGTTTTGCTAATGAAAGTTTATTTGCTTTTTTTGCACGATTTGGCAAAGTTAGTGTTAGAAATACATTTGTCGTTGTTGTATTATGATCAAAGACGTGTGTTTGAGGTGTAGACTCTGAATCCACTCTTGTCCGTTCGGTTGAATAGCGTTTCGTTTTCTGGTTTGGCATGGGGTAAGGAACAGAGGTACAGACGAAGATGCACTCAAGGTGCAACGGTACTGTGATCACGTTTTGAGACTCGTATGAATACGTCTTTGCGGTAGCTTAGTACCAACAGGTTTAAGGAGCCATATACACTATATGGACAAAGGTGTTTGAGGACAGCTATTTTCAGGGTTTATGCCAGGTCCCTTACTTCCGCTGAGGGGCAGACTTAGTGCTTCAGCAGACAAGACATTTTGCTTCCAACTTTGTGGACAGTTTGGTGGAAGACCCTTTTCTGTTTCAGACTGAGTGTGCTCCTGTGTACAAAGCAAGCTCCATAAAGACATGGTTGGATCAGTTTGGTGTGGAAATACTTGACTCGCCTGCAGTCAAGCCCTGACCTCAACCTCACCCAACACCTTTGGAAAGAACTGGAACAAAGATTATGAGGCAGGTCTGCTCGTCCAGCATCAGGGCCTGATTTTATAAATGCTCTACAGAATGAATGGGCACAAATTCTCATAGAAACTCTCAAATCTTGTGCAAAGCCTTCCTGGAAGAGTGTTCTAACTGCAAAGGGGGAAATCAACTCCATATTAAAGTATATGTATTTGAATGAAATATCATTAAAACCTTGTTGGTGTAATGGTCAGGCATCCCAATACTTTTGTCCATATAGTGTATGTACAAAAAGAGTTGAATATTCACAAAGGTGAGGTGGGTGTTTAGTTGTAGTTGGGCTTTTTGTATATTGCTCTTAAAGTGTGTTGCTATTTGACTGCACACTTAACACAGAAGACCAGGTAAGCATCTCACAAAAAAGCCAGTGAAACTTTTTAATAAAATGAGTACACCTGCCCCAGTCTATTTTTACAGTAAATTACTCTCAGAGTAAATTAGTATTTCAGGTATGTGTTATTAGTCCAAAGATGTTTTTCCATACATTTCTGTTGGATTCTTTTTCCCAGTGACTTAATTTGCATCAACTTTCAGTAAATCTTGTGCTGCTCAGGACCCCAGGAAAGTCTCCTGTAATGTGAAATTGCATACATCAGTAAAGGATGTAAATAATGGAGAAATGAACTCTGAACATTTAAAAGATGCAGTGCACACTAAAACATCAAAAATCAAGTTCATTGAATTTAGATATGCATCACCTTTTGGGAATGAAGATCCTTTGCAAGGTGTCGTCGTGATCTGGAGCAGGTAAGAGTTCCAGTGAGGCCCAACATGCTGCAGACTGCCAGCAGCACCACGCTGACCAACATCAGATGATACTTGGCCAGCGCTTTCTCTTCCTAAGAGAGCGGGAAGGAGAGTTTGATGTTCCTCAAGGCAAATGCTAGGACACAAAAACTGGAGAAGGCAACGTCTTATGGTACACTTCAGTACTGGGCTGGATGGTGACAAACCACTCTGCACTGTAGTCAGTTTTCAACATGATCAGATGTGAAAACAGAGGTACATCGCATTTTAATCCAACTGCATTAAAGGACCTGAATTAGAGTGCTGTTTCCTAATTCTGGTCCTGAAGCCTTCCTTCTCTGCAAATTTAGGTGTAATTTCTGCTCTCAACAAACCGAATCCGAATAATCAGTGCATTACAATTTTCCCAGTGATTTCCTTCTGCACCTACAATTTTCTCCATGAAGGGGACCATTCACAAAATCCACACTATCATTATTCAGGGGACTAGATACATCTGTATATAAGTAATAACAGCAATTTAGGATACTCCACATTTATATCAATAGGTTTCTGGTCTGCACTCATTATACTGAGACCTCTTTGAAGAGACGTGAGCTAATCAACCACAGGATACACTTTTCCATGAAACAAATACAATGTTCTTTCTCACTTCAGTGGAGGTAAAAAGCAATTAAATAAATGAAAGACTTCTTTAGTGAGTGAAGTTAATATATCGGAAGAAAATACATGAAACTGCACAAAACAAGCTAGGAAAGCAAGTTTGGGAAGAAAGCTGTATGGACAACACATGTAGGTTTCATAATCATGAAATGCTGACTCATGCTGTAGTTTATACCTGAGTGAGGAGGACAGTCAGTGTGGGTTCAGGTGTGAACTCCAGGCTGAGACAGGGGGGTGCATTATCTGACATCTGCTTGTGTGATTCTACAGCAACAGCCCTCACAGGAGATACATCTTTCTCCAACATGTCACTTACAGGACATACTGGTGGGCTCCTGTAAATAATATAAACTCAGCATACATAAAAAACTACCGCTCTGTGTATATTACCATTGTCTTGTGGAATATTCTCTTACGTGGTCTGAGGGAGAAGGTGACCTGGAGCAGTAATCCTCAAGCAAGACCTTGGCTTTGTTCCAGAATCAATGGGTGGTTTCGGATCAAGGCCAGATCCAGTTGTTGATAACTGGGTTTGTATATGCAAGAACAGTGAAATGTTGAATAACGCTTTTCCACCAGCATCTATGAAAGAGTAAAAGTTCCTTGAAGTTAAATAAGCGGAAATACGGCTTGGCAGTTACTAGAACATGGTGGTTGTTCTGTTTTGAGAGGCAGTTTACATTTACACACCTCTAAGGCCCAACTGACTGCCCAGTAATGTGGCACTGAAGCTGTTGTAATTTGGTTCATCTCCGAAATGCACCATAGGTACCAGCAGGAACAACTGAACAACTTCTGTAGTTTTCTGGGATGCATTTGTGGTGGATTTATCCCCATGATATAAGAGTGGTGGTGAATCCTCCTCCTGTTTCCCACTCAAACTCGCTGTATTGTTTAAATGAGTGCAGAACTTCAGACTTGCAATGGATCTCAGCATTTGGTTCCAGTCCTGAAACATACAAAGGAACATGTAGAAACATAAAGCAGGATACAACATCTGGTATGAACTGCATTTAGGTTTCATTTCACAGCTTAGATAGACAGTCTACTAATACATTATTGTAATTACCATGCTAATGTCTGGGTTCTTGATGTCATGGCTTTGAGAGTATATCCCAATGCCGATGAAAGCTCCAGAAAGGACCAGCAGGCAGATGAAAAACACAACCACAGGTGGATGATGTACAATATTTGTCCTCAGATTTGTGACCGGATGCCACTGGGCCATAGTGTTTTAGTTACACCCTACACAAAGCCTGAAACATGTTCAAATGATTTTACACAACTACGGCTTTATCCAAAACGAATAAGAGGTTCTGAACCCGCATAAATAAGACGACAAATTATGTATTTATCTAAAGTTCACAGCACAAAATGGCCTGATAAACATTAAAAACCAACAACAACTCCTAAGGGTACAACAATCTTGCAGAACTACCGACTTCCTCAGGTGGGCATGAACGACTTAAGCTGGGATTTCAAAGTAAAGGTCCTTCGAGATAAATTCACCAGCAGACTGAGTGTCCACGCTATTGTGGGATTTTTAAACAGTCTTTACGGTCCACAGCTGATTCACGTGTGTGGGAGGTGAGAAATAAGGGTTTATTTAGTTTTTATTTGATCCTGTATGACCAAATGAACTTAGAAAGCCTGCAGTATGTGAAATTTGCTGTGTTAGCATTAGCATACGCTAACAACCTTAAACCAACAGCTGGATTAATATTTATAATGTCTTTAAACAATTCTGCAAATGTCTTTAAACGTACTCTGTAAATGCGAATAAACCTCACCGTGCGAGCAGCTTAGCCAACAAAGACTTAAATAAATATTTTTTAGAGCCAAACATTAGCGGGTTTTTTTTGTTAACGTTAGCGTACTGAGCTGCTTCTTAAAACAGTAAAGAAGCATCTGTTGTTTACTTTATGTCTAATTTGACGACAGTATTTAATTCCATATTCAAGTCTCCTTGTTCTAAACCGTTCTATTTTCCTGAAAACAGGCTGTGAACAACAGAACCTGGACGGCATCATAAAATGGCCTCATTATGTCTTAGTATCTTTTGTTCTTTCTTGTTGCGCCGAGCATGTTAATGACTGAAGATTGCCACTCGAGATAAATAAAGCTCTTTCATATTTTCGTATTCTAAAATCTTATTTAGCGTGACTCATTATACAGCTCTCCACTGAAATGTCAATATCATATAAAAGCACAGTCAAGTATGTGCATTTAATATTTATCAGAAATCCATCACTGATAGCAGCTACCACTAAAAGAGATTGAAAGAAGGTTGATTTGAGTGAAGTTTTTATTCTGTATTGATACTGTTACAGTCCTACATTATTTTAGCGTGTGTACTCATAATCTGTCTTGTGCTGTTTCTGATTCCAGTAATGTCTTCTGACACACTGAAAAAACGAAAGGCCAAAGTGATCCGGAGTGATGGTGGGACTCCTGAGACTAAACGTGGTCGGGGAGAAGGGGATCAGGTCTGCTGTCTCTTCTTTTTCAGTAATCTTAGTATTCCAGAGACTGTCTAGGTAGCCACAGCCTTAAAACCATGACCTTCAGGAACTAATGACCTTTGCTTAGTGCTTCTGTTTTGCATGGTAGCCCTTGTTATTTAGTAGGGTAGATCAGGTAGACTTAGGAAGATTAGTTAAAAGTTATCAGAATATGTGAATAAATACATGGTACTTTTATGTACAATACAGGCCACAGGGTTGGGCTTAAAAATAAACAATATGCTACTTTTTCAAAGTATTCTCATAATTAAACTTTAGAAGAACTTAAACAAATGATGTGGCAGGCAGTTGTAATATATCATTTGACCACAAAGGCTCAAACTATTGGTATTGAAGAAGACGAATCAGGTCAGTCTTTAATTCATGAAATTATATCTAATCCAAAGTAAAGCAAAAACATCTGAGAACCATGTCCTGGCCTTTCCAGTCCCCAGGTCTTTCTCAATTTAAGCTGCATGGAGCAAGCAGGAGCAACAAGTTGGAAATGAGTGTCCAGTAAATGAGAATGAATTCTTTGCATGCTTGAAAATGTGCTGGGAGGGTTTGAACACAAGTCATTTCCAAATAATTGTTGTATAGGAGGCTGCAAATCTTTGTTGCTATGATGAAAGCATGTGATTGTTATTTTGATTAAATTCTTACATAAACTTTCACATTCCTTAATGTGCACTGAAAGTTTTACATCGCATTTCAAAACCAGTCAGTTACGTTTATTCTAAATATTTCTAATGTTGTCTTATAATAAGAATGACACTATATATATTTTATATATAATTTACTATTAAAAAACCTGAGGGTGTGTTTATATTTTTGGCCTGTAGTATTAGTATGTGTATTTTTGTATCTGAGTGTACGTCTTCACCAGGATGTGCGTGTGTATAATGAGGAGGTGGAATTGGAGGGCAGAGACACTGAACAGGATTACATCCTCTACAAAAGCACTTGTGAAGCTCTGGGTAAACTGATGGCTGAAATCCAAGAGCTTAAAGCAAATGGAGCTAAAGAAGGGGTAAGAATCCTATGTTGTTGTTTTTTTAATTTAAATAATACAAAATAAAGGTACATTTAAAGCTAAATCTATTTTCTTGAATCCAGTGTGTGGAGATTGAGGAGAGACGCAGGCAAAGCTGTGTTCATTTCATTACTCTGAAGAAGCTGAATCGACTTGCACACATGAGACTAAAAAAAGGACGAGATCAGACACACGAGGTACACCTGAGAGACACTGTGCTGTCCTTTTATTTTTTTCTGATCTTCTCTGTGTAGTTACATGCAGTTCACCTTACCCCTTTTCTACAGGCAAAGCAGAGAGTGGATGTGCTGCACTTGCAGCTTCAAAATCTTCTTTATGAAGTCATGCACCTTCAGAAAGAAATTGGCAAGTGCCTTGAGTTTAAGTAAGTGAAGAGATTTAACACAAACATATTGGAATGTGACATTAAGGAGATACACTTGGTTTACATTTAAACATTTAAACCACAAGTACATAAAACCCCACAAGTGTATAAAACTCAGTTAAACTGAATTGGTCAGACACTACATCCTGCTTGTGCGTTTTGTTTGTATTTTTTTTTCTTCTTTAATTTTGTAGTCCATGAGCTCACTCCCTATAAGGACAAAACTGTCCGACATCTTTTTCTAGATGGTGGTGGATCAGACAAAATCAAGAAAAGCAGAAAAATGTTTCAGTAAATTTGCTATTCAGATACAGCCAATGTGCTCTGACAGAATGTTACCTTTAGCTGCAAGTACTACTTTTTAAAGTATTTAGATGCTTTTTATCCAAAGAGACTTCCATTCCCTAACTACAGGCAAGTATCCTACCCACTAGGCCACCACCACCCCTTCAGTTAACCCTGAACAATTGTCTGTGTCACTCATCCCTGCGTCATCCCTGTGTTCTTTTCATGTAGCACCAAGTGCTGTCTGTAATTTAAAATAGTTTCAGTCTGATGTATAGGGTTGTTTTTGTGTGTTTAGGTCCCAGCACGAGGAGATTGAGTTGGTCAGTGTGGATGAATTTTTTCAGGAGGCTCCTGCTGAAATCTCTCGCCCTCATCTCACCAGAGAAGATCCCCATCAACTCACACTTGCTCGTCTTGACTGGGAACTAGAGCAGAGGAAAAGGTGAAGCACATGCACACACATACGCAAAAACAAAAACACAATACAGTGAACTCCCACAAATTTGTGGTTCAGATTTTGAGGCTTCAGTCATTCGCGGATTGTTTCTTAGAACCAAACTAAGAATTGTTCACGGAACACTCCCCACCCCAGCAAATGGAGGTATTCTCCACTTTTTTTGTTGTTTTTTTCGTGTCAATTCATAATTTTTCATGCATTTTTCGTGCAGTTATTAAGAAAAATATATTTTACTAATTTTGTAACAAATATTAATGTAAATTCAGTTACATTTTTATATAAAATATAACTACTTGAATTTTTTGGTACTGTAAAGAGAACACAAAGAATGTCCGTCTTGGGATGGTGAAATACTGCTGTACTCAGAGGTGGAAGGTTTGAAAGTAGCCAATCTGAGAACGCTGTTCATTTCCCCTTGTTACTGATTGGCTGCTGCCCTGTGACTCATCTTTGGCAGAGGCAGTTCAGAATTCCCCCACCAAAACAGTTTCCCACATGGAGCGTCTCGAGTGTTTCTCTGAGTGTTCTTGTGCTTTTAGTTTTGTTATTCCTAAAGCCCTGTATTTTTATCACAGTAAATTAAATTATTAATTTACTGTGGTAACATCGGTATTTACATTCTAGCACTGCAGGAGTTCAATGTAAACTGTGCAGTATGAATAGGGGTTGATCTTTACATTTTATTTAAGGGTAATGCAGTAAGCTGAGTTTGAAATGAAATTGAAGTGTTTTTCTAGCATATTTGGGGCATAATTAGGGGAATGTAACTTTTGATTTGAGCGAGCGGTAAAGCTCCGTATGAAAGTGGCGACATGCGGATTTCGTATAATTTTAAGGTGTGCATTTTTGTGCAATTTCTTATTTTTAGCTTTTTTATGCATGTGATTTCTCAAAAATACTTTTATATACAGTAATACAGTAATACCTGGTTAGTTTCAGGTCATCTGATTGACAATATTTGTATGATTCTGTACATCAGTGGTTTCAGATGGGACAAAGATAGTCCAAACTAAGGGCTAAATAATCCCAAAAGTATGTTTTTATCTCAGCATTACAAAGACACATGCATGTTTAGCCCTTAGCGTGTAGCTCTTCATGTCACAGAGCTTTATAGTATTTAGTCAGACAGTGGCTACATTATCAAAAAATCTTTCAGCCAAGTAATAATAATAACAACTACTTTATTTATACAGTGGATGATAATTTTTCATCATATTGCCCACCTCTAGTTTACACTATAAAAATGTTTGTGCCATTTAGGCACATCACAAATTCACGTTTTTTCTTGCAATGTAACCCCACGAACATATTTGCAAACTTCTTTGTTCCCCCCAACACACGCTGATACTCTGGTAAAGGTGTGTGGACACCTGCCATTGTATGAGTTTGTTGTACATCCTGTTCCAAAACCGTGGGCAATAACACGGGACTTGACAGATACTGAAGTGTGAATCATCTCTAGAAAACAGAGTCATTCAACCAGAGTCCAGTGACCGCATGACTTTGTGCCTGTTTCACACTTATCAATAGATGTGGTTGAAACCTCTAAACTCAATCATTGAAAGCGGCACCCACATTTTTGACCATATAGTGTGTGTAGATCTATTCCACTAGATCTATGCAGACATCTGTGCATTTGTCCTGTTTTTCTTGTCATAAAGTGTTATTTTAATAAATTGGCTGATGACTGTAATTTGCAATTTAGGTTGGCTGAGCAGTACAAGAGCTCGCTGTGCACGAAAGAGAAAATTCTGAAAGGAATCGAAATGAAGAAAGAGTATCTCAGCAGCCTTCAGCCAGGCCTGCAGGCCATTATGCAGGTAATGCACAGACACTTTGTTGGAACAGTCTGTTTTGATGTGCTGTCATGATGATTACATTTTAGTTATTGATCGTTAATGATTTATTACGTTATATACTAATCAGCCATAACACTTGACTAATACTGACTCCAAGAGACACCTGAAGGTTTGCTATGGTATCTGGCACCTAAAAGCAATAAATTCTGTAAATATGGAGGTGGTGCCTACAAGCATGAGATTAGATTAGATTTGTCCAGCACATCCCACAGATGCTTAATCAGATTGTGATTGGGGAATGTTTAAGACCAAGTAAACACATTGTTCCCCCCACCATCTCTTTCCAAACAGTTCTTGAACAATGTTGCAGTGTGGGAGGCCACTGCTTTTAGGGAATACATTGTTATAAAGGGTCTAGTCAAACAGGTGCCGGTCTGCCCCTCACTTCTGCACCATCTCAGCACTTCTGACACTGTGTTCCCCCCATAGATCTAGATCTGTCTATGTGTACGAGATCCATTCGCCAATCCAGAGATGCTAAACTTTTAGGGCTCTCGTGTGATGCTGGGTTACAGTTGAAATTCAGCCGACTGTCTTTGTCTGAGTTCTGGCTATGGTGAGCAGTATCCGAGCTGAGTGAGATGCCAGTTAAAACAATCTTGACTTTTCATTCCACTTATCTGTGTGATCTGTGCATATCTGTTACTCATTTGACAGCCACGAAAACGAAGTACAGAAACAGGCTCAACTCAGAAAGCATGCTCCAGGTGGTGGTCATTTCGCCAATCACATTAGAATGTTGATTGAAAATGTTTGGTGCTAAATTGTCCCTATGGATGTCTAGTCTTTGATGAACGTGAATTCACGTTCATCAGCACCATCTGACGGTGTTCAAAAGTACAGTAAAAAAAAAAAATCAAAAAAATCTAGATTTCTTGGTTCTTATAAGCATTGGTTAATAATAATAATAATAATAATAATAATAAAAACTTCAGCCTAATTACTACATATCTGTATATATTTTTAGTAGGGCTGTCAGTAGATTAAAATATTTAATCGTGATTAATCTCATGTTTGCCATAGTTAACTCCCGATTAATCGCACCTTTAAGTCTGTACTAAATATACTGTTTTTATT
>JBBPDE010000128.1:10815581-10833808 GCA_037974605.1 Nannopetersius ansorgii
AAAAAGTCACTTCCAGCACCAAAGCATTAGTCAGAAATAAAAAGGGTAAGGTTCCCTATGGTTTCTTTGGACATAACAGTAAAAAGGGAGTGTTGTGGCAACTGAAAAAATTTCCACAGCTATATTTAGAATGAAGCTTAGGACATCCTGAAAAAAGCTTTTGTTTGAACTTCTTTCCCACAGGGCTTATAATGTTCATGAGGTGTGGCAGAACACTTTTTAAACTTTGTAGATCTGTGTAATTTGAATAAATGCGCAATTGAATACGATCTTTAAGCTCTAGTGTTTGAATAGTTCATTGTTTTTCAACACTAATGCTGCATAAACAAAAGTAACTATTAATGGTACACAAGTTCTATATAATTCAAATTTTAATTTCATCTTTGATATTTCATCTTTGATATTTCATCTTTGATATTTCATGTGTGATATTTCATGTGTAAAGATATCTTGATTCTGCAGAGCCCAGATACAAAGACAGAAATAGACATTTTATTTAAAACCGATGCTAAAGAAGAGACAGGATGCACAAAGCTCAATGGGCTCCAAAGACAGTAAATGAAGATCTCAGAAGAGGGATGTTTTAGCTGAAAGGTTTTAAATGTTGGAAAATGGTACCGATGTTAATATTTCAGATGTTTTTGATACTTTATTATTTCCTCCTCAATAACTGTATTATGTTCTTCACTCACCACAATCAGAAGTCCTCTACTCTCCTTAATGGTGGCGCAGCAGCCCAGGATTCCAGTGAGCATGACGATGGCTCCTGCTGCGATGAGGATGTAGGCCGCTAAAGAATATGTGCTAGAGGAGAGCAGACTGATGTAGTCACTCTTATCCACTAAAGTCCAGAGTCCCACTGCCATCACAGCACCTCCAGACAACTGGGAGAGACAGAGCGGAAAATCTATAGCGTAACTTGCGTGACCTGAAGCAAGTAATTCTAAATTCTCAAAACAATTTACATCTTATTTTCCCCAACAGAACACGTCAGTAGTGAACAGAAGGAGAATATGATTGTGCATTTTACATGAAATACAACATTTCAACTTAAACCAAGACCATCTTCAGTGTGCCAGTTTCCCAAATGCAGATTAAGTCTAAGCCTTCATCTAAAAAGTATTTTCAGTCGAAATCCATTCTTGGCATTGCAGTTCAACCAAAGACTATAAACTGGCATCCAATCGTCTCAGTAAGAAATCATCATGAAGATGTTTTTGGATACTGACCCAGAAGAGCAGGTTAAAGGTGAAGAGCAGGTACTTGAGACAAATTGTCCCACAGGTGTTCGTCTTATCCTCGTCTCCTGCCATCCTGGAAGGAGGCAATGAAAAACATGTATTCACCTGAGACACTTAAATAGGGCTAGAACCTAACAGCTACATTTGTTCATACTTTTTATGTTTAAAAAATATTTTAAATTAACTTTACAAAAAATTCACCTCTTTATAAAGTGTATCTATATTACTGTTTTCCAGTTTTCTCCCTAATGTAATTATGCTTGCTAGGCATTCCCCTACCACGATAAAGCCAATGCAAGAAGTGTGAATGCTAGAATGTATATCCTAAGCAAGTCTGTATCGTTGCGAATGACCTCTAAACTGAATCGTAAAACAGTTCAACACACTTGCAGGAGACACATGTGCTTGCTAGCATCATGCTGAGTGATGCAGGGGAGAAAGAGGGTCATCTTTTGTCATTTCTGAGGCTACAGGCCATGGATGGCTGTGGCTCCGCCAGGGATCGAAATGACGATTTTCTGATGATAAAGGTTTAGGATCTCTATTATTTATAATATTTAGCACTTTTAATAATACTTATGCCATTTTGCTTAGGACAGAGGATTCATGTGGACCCATTGATAGAAGAATATGTATTGTGAATGTCGACTAATGTTTTTTTAAGTGCTGTATTAGTGGCTGCTAAAATAGCATCTTAAATACACTGCTGCTTTTTCAAATGATTTATACACAGATAAACAGATAAATGTTTGCTTTTACTTTTGGTGCCTACATCTATTTAAAATGCATATATTCAGATTTAGCATCTGAAAATAACAGTGTATATATGCACCTGCACACTTATGGATAAGTAAATGCAGCAAGGTGTAGTTTCATCAGATATCACTGGCAAATCCAATGCTTTGCAAAAGGAATTGGCCCTCAGATTTGCCTTGACAATTACATCCATCAGATTACACTGATTTCTCCAGCCAGTATTCTTCCCACGATACAATTGATCAGGAGATCTTTAAAAGGAATTTAAAGCTGAAAATACTCTTTGTATAACCAGCTTTCAGTCTGTGAGGGTAAATATATACCAACTCACTGTCCATGAGTGTTTTTAGTCCATTCTTCTTGGCTGATGCGCTCAAGGTCTGTTCAGGTTGATTTGATGACACTTGTGAACATGACTGCTGGATTACAGCAATATTTCAACTTTAACTTGGCCACTGTAGAAATTTTTTGCTCAACCATTCCAGTGCTGTTCTTGCTTTATGCTTTATCCTTCTGAAAGTTTCTCCCAATCTGTAGCCTTTCGGCAGATTTAGAGGCTTGTCTTGCTTTATTTTGCACCACCTATTCTGCCTTCAATTTTAACAAGATGGCCAGGTGAGGCACTGCATGAGATTCAGCTTTCATTTCCTCACAGCTGATCCAACATTACTCACTGGGATATCCAAACACTTGGATATTACATTGTAGCCTTTCCATGTCTTGCGCATGTCCACTTTATCTCTGATATCCGTAGAACGTTCTTTAACGCTCGTTCTCACAGTTTTCCTTCAGATTCACAATCTGAGGAATGAATTAAGTTTTATTCAGAAAAGATTAATGGTTTTACTGATTCACAGGTACAGTCTGGCTGTATCCTTATTTTAATCTCTGTAAACCTGTAGTTTCCATGGCAATGGGGTTAAATACTTATGAAAACTGTCATTACATAAAACTTAATGCAATCTCAAAAATAAAACTACTTAATTAATTTTGAATATCATTTAAAACTACACTACTTAATTAATTTTGAGGGTTATTTAAAACAAATTATGAGAGTGCACAAAATATCAATGTGTCATTTATATATCCAGACAAATCTAATGACTAAAGGGTTTTGAGTGTTTTAAAGGCACTGTATAGAATATTGAGTATTGATGGCTGTGCAGATATATGACCACTTTTTTTCATCCATTAATGCTCAGCCTTTATGATATCTGTGCAGTCTTGCGTTCTGTTTTTCGTCTTGGCCCTCCCGCAGGGTGTGTGTGAGAACGAGAGACAGACGTTTACTACTACGTGACCCCCAACTGGGCAGTGGGCTGGCAATGGGCAGATATATCTGTCACAGTGTGAGTAACACTACCCTGCTGTCTCCTCTGCAGTGTGGAAATGAAAGGGAGTCCCACAACTGTCCACACAGAGATTAATTCAGTGACTCACTGGTGGTTTTTCACCTGTGTGTTTCCTGGTAGAGGAGCTGCAGTTTATTTCACTGTTAATACTGAAAAGACTGTAGTGTAGATCACAGCAGAATGAGGTATCTGTTAAAGATGAGTGAATTTAAAAATGGTCAAATGGTTATTTGGCATAATAATGTGATTAATGACAGCAGTTACAGTAATCTAATCACCAAACTCAGTGAAAACTCTGTGAAACTTCCAGTAAATATGCATAAAATCTGAATTTGGGTCTAATTTATGTCTCAAATCAACAAAATTAAGTTATCTGTATGTCTGACTGTCAATCAATCAACCAACCAACCAATCAATGTATTTCTTTATCTACATTTTATGTCCAAACGTTTGAAGACACCATCCACAATACCTTCTTCAGTAAAGAGTATTAATAGGGGACTGTTCCTCCTTTTTGCGCTTAACAGCCTTTACACAACAAGAAGGGTTAACCCTAGAAGTTGCAACATTGTTTTGAGGCTTTTTATTTCATTTAGCCACAGCATTGAGGTCAAATGTTGAATGATGGGTTCTGGAACACAAACTCCACTTCAGCTCACCCCATCACGCCAGAGAATGTAACTTCTGTCCTGCAGCTCTAAATACTGCAATTGGAAAGCTGAGAATAATCATAGCCCATTAGAAGTGAACCGTCTAGCACTTTTAAAGAGAGCAACTGATTCCACTTTGTAACCTAAGCACACCTTCACAGCAGGTATGATTTATTTCTGTCAAGCCCTGAAACGCAGTCCTGCCTCTCGCAACTCAGTTTTGAAGCGCTCCAGCACTTTATGGTTGTGATGGACCGGAGCCACACCACACCATGTGTGGAATGTGTGTTATCCGTCTACCGTAATTCAGCACAGACCCCACTCCTCCAGCAGCACCAGCAGCAGAACACACATCCATAGAAAACACACACCCAAACCTGGAACTGTATAACTTATTACACCACACTAAGGACATTATTCCACACTATGGACGCCCCCACTATCTGCAAAATTACACAGAGACTGGAAAGTGTTCTGCAAACCCATTCAGAACGAGAAACATCCCAGCCAATAACATTTTCATACTTAGTCCCCTTATAACTCGCACAGAAGGTCATTACTTCTTAAACTAAGAAAAAAGTTCATAAAGCACAAAGTCCAGCACAAGTCCACCTACCTGATGCTGTCGGAGATACAAAATCAGTAAAAAGGTGAAGCGCTCTCTGCACTGCTAAACCACTTCTTCCACTAAACTACCTTTACCAGCGCGAGTAGCGGTGCGTCCGAACTACTCTACCGCGCATGCGCAGTGCGAGAGGGCTCCGACCACAGAGACGCATGAGACATTTATACATTACATTACATTTATACATACATTACTAACACTTTACCTAATTCTAGTTCCTACCGCTCTTCAAGTCTGTTGTTGTTTTATATTATTATTATTAGTAGTAGTAGTAGCAGAAATTATCACTCGTAAATATTTCCCCTATTTTACCTTATTGTTAAATCGTTTTCATTTGAATTGGCAATACTGTACAAACTCAGCGATCATACCAGTAAAGCTCTTTCAGTTGAAACTGAATTGAACTGATTTGAATGGAAAGAGAGAGAGAAAAAGTTATTGACACTACTCTTCACTACCTAGTTCATACCTCTCTTTGAGTCTGTGTTTTTATTTACTCTACTGTGAGCATAATAGAAGTGTATGGTGGGCTCAAATCTCTGTCAGTGCAGAACAGAGTACTTCAGAATGACTTCACTCTTGGCTCAGTTTGACTTTGCTAACTTTGGTAGTCACCTGCTACCATGTACATACTGCATACCTTTTGGCCAAAAACTTCTATTTTTATCTCACCTTATCCTAGTAGCACTGACATTTCGTGAACCCCAGGCACTTCGTTTGAACAGCAACTGTGACTTTAATCTGGCAAAAATACTTTGCAGTCACGGAAGGAACATCAAATTGTTGTTTTGGAGGATTTAACTTCAGGATGCATCCAACTCCTGCAATTGTCTGTTCTTTGTGAGGATTACAGTGACTTTTGATTCTCACAGTTGTTCAGAGTGAAGCATAGGTGAGGCTGTTTTTGTAACTGTATCTACTGAATGTCAGGATTTTGTAAACTTTTTATTTGACGTGTTATAAATGCATCTTGGTTAAATACTTTCCTCAAATTTAAATGCAGGTAATTTCACCTTTACCAAAAGTTCTGATCACTTTGCAGGGCACTGTGTAATTAGGGGATACATGGGGCTAGATGCCACCCTTGCTAAATAGAATTTGTTCAGCTCTTTTAATGGAAATGTGACTTTTGAACAAGTTAGTCACTAGCGTCTTCAATGAGAGCTACACTATATGGACTAAAGTACTGATTCTTTAATGATCTTGCATTCAAATATTTATGAAGTCAGACACTGATGTACAAGAAAGCCTCCGTTCCAATTTATCCCCAAAGGTGCTGGTGGTTGGGGTGGAGGGTCAGAGCTCTATTCAGGACAGTCAAGTTGCTCCACACTAACTCATCCAGCCATGTCTTTATGGACCTTGCTTTGTGCACTGAGGCACAGTCATGCTGGAATAAAAATGGGTCTTTCCCAAACCGTGTCCACAAAGTTGGAAACATGCTTGGTTAGCTAAAAAAAAAAATTTGCCCTTCATTGCAAATAAAGGGCCCAGTGTCCCAGTACTTTTATCCACACAGTGCATGAAATTCTAGTTAGATATTTGCTTCAAAAAGGTAGAAAAGCCATTGTAAGGAAGGGCTCAGCTTAGTCATGATCTCAGCTTAGCCACAAAACAACTCATTCGTTGTAAATCAAACAGTCACAAGGGGGCAGCACATCCATTCTCTCGTGTGATAATTATCAAACGCAAACACGTTAGTTATAGATAATAGCATACATACAGCCAGCTGGCAGAGCATGTGGCACAGATGGTTGGCACTGCAGCACCTGTGATCTCAGGATACAGGGCAGAGCAAAGTGTCCCAAGTGCATCAGCTTCATGTACAGACTATATATAGAAGTATAAATAGACCCCCTTCTCTTGTCCTACTACCATAACTGTGGCTTAGTTAGGAAGTGTAGGGATTAATTAATGTGTAAATAGTCTAAGAAATAACATGGTCAGATGTAATGGCAAAAGATTATTTAATAGTAAAAGAAAGCTTATTCGAAATGAAACCCTGTTTCAATTCCAAATGCCTAAAGGAATACAACAATGTAATGTTACTCCTGTATTGGCATTTTAATACTTTTTGCAAAAGTAAATCCACAGAAAATGTGCACAATGTATTTGATCCATCGGTACACCTAGACAGCATTCAGATATTACATACAATTAGGAGGTTGTACAAGTCCCACTCATTTCGTATGTCCAGCATCAGTCCTGAAAGTGCAATGTATTAAAAGCCAATTAAACTGAACCTTTATAATCACAGCCTTTTAGAACAAAAGGGCCCAAAAGAACACATTAAAACCAAGTCCCTAAAAAAAATAAAAAAGCAATTAATGAACAGCAAAGCTGCTGCTCCCCCATTGTGCTTATTTTCCACTGGAGCTTTTTGAGCAGCTATTTCAATCGAAGCTGGAGGGGAGGCCAGAACACGAGGCAGACGGTGGTCCTCAATTCAGCCATACAGTGTTAAGCTGCGTCTGGTTCTTGATGCTGGTGTCCATTTTGAGCACCTCTCTGATTGCCATGGTAGCATAAGTAGAGGGAGGCAGTGAAAAGTCCATTTTCAGAGCTCTGTATTTACCCTCTGCAGGACAGCATTGGTGAGCAAGGCAAAAAGAGGGGGGAAAAAAACAAAACAAAAAACATACATTGAATGAACATACCTGCACTTTATATAACCCACAACATACTTAAAGTAGGCAGTCTGTGTCAATATAGTATCATGTACTATTTAAGTAACATAACCGCTTTGGAATAATGTAGAAAAACTGACCTGTAAGATAAACTGGAGCTGACTTGTTTTCTAGTTTTTCTACATCTGTGTGAATCAGGGGCACTCTGGGATCATCGTACTGGATCACCTCCCTTTAAAAATATTTGAGACAGAGGCAGAGAGAAAGTGATGCATTAGTTATGCACGAGTTAAAAATAAGAAAAGATTCAAGCAAAATATACCATAAAATAACAGAGACTGGGTGTACCAGCTGACGTCGCTGGGGCGTATGAGGATGCGACGGTAGGCTCCAGCCAGAGAGTAATCTCGTACTTTGTGCCTCATATTATCAATGTCTAGATTATCAGCAGCCAGTAGGTCTCCGTAGCCCTTCCCCACTGACAGACACAGAAAGCAGGGAACAGATATTTTTAACTGTGTCACACTGCTGCTTCGAGGTTGTACAAAACAAAATTCAGAATATACTACTCATGACAGATAACCTTCAGCAGAGACCAAGATTTGTTTAAAACAGCCAGAATAAGCGTTTACAGTAAATATATGCAGAGATGAAAAATGATGTTAGCTGTAAGCTGCCAAAGGTGATCCAACTAACCCTCATGTGTGGGGTAGATAACATCAAATCCAGGCAACGGCATCACAATGTCATGAATGGACTGCTTCTCCGCTTCCTCAGCAGACAGTACATGAGCAGTGCCTGCAGGACAAGCATAGTTACAGTTAAACTACTGTTAGTGGAAATAATAATTTTAAAAAAACTACAATAATAAAAATAAAGTCACAAGTGGCAATCTGCACGTTCAAGCACAAATAAGGAATAAAGTAAATGAAGCCCATATGCCAGACCGGGACCGGATCGCAGACAGAACATAACGGAGACTTAAGTGAGGCCTAAAAAACCATATAGAGAGAAGAGGAATGATACAGAACTAGAGATCATCAAAAAGCCCAAATCGGTCTTAACTTTTCAATAGTGGTCTTCGATGAAATATACCTACATATTAATATTAATGCTTATCTCTAGTTTCAGAAGTATTTAAGCACATCCAGGTACTAGTTTGAAAAGCGTTGTTTAAGAAATATGAAATATTTGACATCGCATGCAATTAAAACATTGCTTGGGCCACTGCAGTGCATCAGATATATTATACAGATTTTTGGCCCACAAGTGAAACTGACAGTGAAATATAACTGAATTTTTAAAAACATTATCACCCCCAAGGGCAAATTCTTCTGAATTTTTACTAGTAATTAGAAACTGCCTACACATATTCTATTCAACTTTAATGATGTTCGGTCAGTAATAGGCCTGCCAAATGCTTGATAAAATATGATTGTCTAATGGTGGCCATTAAATTTTATGTTCAGTTAGAATTTTTTTGGATAGCATTGATGTGATGATTGGCTGGAGAAATAGGTCACACATATTATGCAATTTAGCAAAAAACTGAATTAGGCAGAACTAAATGGTCCAAATAGCAAATATGTCTGGCTTGATCTAAAGAATCAAGTTAAAAGCATGAATCGTGGCCAAACACATTGGCACTGATTTGGTCTGACCACTTTGTTCTAGAGCATAATCAGATTTTTTTTTTTAAAAAGAAGGAAAACAAAAACATGATTTTAATAGGGTCCTCTGCACATTAAGAAATTCATAAATAAACAGTAATCATCACAGGAGAAATTCTCAGTATTTAGTAAGGATTATTTATGGGGCTGCCATGTTATTTGCATAAGTGTAAAGTGTCCATTTGTCATACGAGAACAAACCACAATACACAGTGTGAACAGCACTTTTTTTTCTCTGTATTTAACCCATTCACCAAGTGAAGCTGTGGCCTGCCACCAACGAGGGACGGCCGGGGAGCAGTGTGTGTGGGTGCTACCTTTCTCATGGATACCTCAGCGGTGCTACTAGCAACCCTGGGATTCAAATCCACAGCATTCTGATAGCAGGGGCAACTACATAAGCACTAGGTCACCAGCTGCCTAAGCTTTTAGAATACATTTAAAAAAGAAACTTTAAAAACTCCTAAATCCTATAACAGCAATTCAGAAAAATCCCACCTCCTCTGAGTACTAAGTCTCCTTCCACAGCTTTAAGACCATAGGCCTCCACTCTCCTGCTGACCATGGTGTTCCACATAAAGCTCTGATAGCTGTGTATGTACATGAGCCTGTTGTTGCGAGGGATCTGATGGAAAGAAAAAAAGACAACAAACTCACATGATAATAGGCACAAATTACCTCAGAAATAAGAAACCTAAGAAGTGTGGAGGCTGTTATAGCAGAAATGGGGGGACCAGCTCCATATTGTCTGTTTTAATGCCATTAAAGTCCCTGCTGGTGTAATTGTCAGGAGTCCCAATACTTTTGTCCAAGTTTATATAGAGTTTAAGGCCGTATACATACTCTTCATTTAGACTATTTTGTGAGTGTGTGCGCTCACCAGTCCGAAAGCAGTAATGATGTTGTTCTTGCCGTACTTTAGCAGGCCTCTCAGCAGCTGGCCCTCTACGCAACGCTTGACTGGCAGTTTCTTCAGAGCTGCCTCAGGATCCCGGGTCTGGGCCCATTCTTCTCTACACTTCACCAGATAGCCCTTCTCAGCTAATGGAGGTCAGTGAGAAAGTATGTGTGTGTTGGAGATAGAAAATGAAGAGAGCGAGAAATATTAATTAAAGCACTGGATCCCTGAGGAAACACAGAACTTATCTACAAACCCCATTTTTTTTCCACATTAAATGATAAGCGCAGTGGCTAACCCCCAGGACGTGGTTTTAAGATGAGGTCCATCACTTCGGTCCAGTTATTCTGCAGGATAGCTCTGCAAATAAAGAAAAGTGTTTGCCCAAATTAATTCATTAATAAACAATTACAATGCACTAGTCCAGGCATTCCCAACCTCTTGTGTTAGCTGAACCCCTACTACCTAATTTGCCTTTAGTACTTCTTGAAAATAGGCTAGCATACAACAAACATTTTCAGAAAGGTGGCTTTGATTAGAAATATACCACACATGACTAAGGAGTTTCAGCCACTAAGAATAATTTAGCTAATTATACTTGTATACTACATTAAACCGTCAACAACATACTGATTCATTAATAGGAGTAGCACATTAATGAAAGTAAATAACCAGTCACTTTTCATCTGCGAGGTTACAAAGTAACAAAAAAACAAAGATTTAAAATACATATCAATTGATTTTTACATTTATTTAATGACCAACTGTTCCATCTCTCTCAACATGCTTCCATGAAACCCTACAGGTTTACAGTCCTTTTCACTAGATAACAGAGTTAATCTAAACAAATTCTAGTGGTATGTGTAAGTGTTCAGGTGTGTATGTTCTGCGATTAGGTGTGTTTACCTGCCAACCTGATGTGTTGGTACGGCTGTGGTGCCAAACCGCTGCATGCCATAGTAGTTAATGAAACCTGTATCCCTGAGTGAGGTCATGGCCTGCTCCACCTGATCATCAGAGCCTGTGATGTTCCTGCAAAAATGGTCTCATTATTAATCAGTTGTTTATTAGACATGACAAGAATATGTTAGACATGTTAGAGTGTGCAAAATAACCCTTTAATACAGCTAAATATCCAACTGGTAGTCACTAATTTGAGGAATAAGACAAAGCATGTTCTGGATGTGTTTAGGGAACAAGATGTAGCCTGTAAAAAGACAAATGGGCATGAACTTGAGGGTCAAGTACTACCTAAAATAAGCTGCCCTAACTAAGTGTGCATCACGTTCCACACTACAGTGAAGTATGCCCTTGATGCACCTACCTCAGTACCACAGTGAAATGGTTCCCCTGCAGTTCCCCTAGCTTCAGTGGGTGCTTTTTATAGCTGAAGTTTCCCAGTTTGAAGTTCATCAGGCACTTATTGAGGTGAGCTAATCTCTCTGCAGTGATTCTGGAGAGATTTAACGAAATACATTCTTAAAAAAGTAACGTCAACAGAACATTGAGTATAATCACATTTCTAGTACTGAAACACTGCTTGCTGGTCAAAGGAATTTTAATTATAATTCAAAGAATCAGCATCAGCATGGAAAAAAGGTTACAAAAAGCCAGACTTTAAATGCACCCAAATCATTTGCACACCATAGGAACGGTCACAAGTCAGGTAACGATTACAAAGCCAACAAAAAGTCTTAAAATAGACTGCTTTCAATATAAGCCAGAAACTGCTTCAGATATTCCAGCTGCACTCACTTCAGCACAGCAATCTCCTGCACTGTGACGGCTCTCTTGTCTTTAGTGCCCATGTAAGAAAAGACATTGGGACGAACCCTGGAAATATAAGGGAAGTGAAATAAAAGATAAGAGGGTCTGATCAGAAGAGAGGACTATATTTGATTGTGATCAGGAAACATTCAACACTATTTTAAAGTTTTAACTAAAGTTTCTAGAAACTGCCTACACTGCCGACATGACTGTCACATGGATTCCTGTAAATACAGGTTAGAAATAAAAATCTGTGCCCAGCATCTATACTCTTGACTGTATGTAGGTATAACTGCAGATAAACATTGGGTCTTTAAACTGTATCAGTTTGCACAGATTCTTCATATGATTATACGCGAACGAGTTCTAGTCACTACCTGTTCAAAAGAAGTATTTTAATGAAGGAGCTTTATGCAGGAGCCAGAATATACCTGAGAAACTTGGAGAGAACATTAATGGCATCCATAGTGTCTTTATTCTCCTTGTAGAGCACAAAATGGCAGAAACTTCCACGGTTCTTTGGCCAGGAGTGTTTTCTAGGAGCTTCCATAAAGAAAGACAGACAAAAAAGTGAGAATTTTATAAAAACAGAATAATGTGAACTGAATTCTACAAATAAATGTGATGCATATTTTCAAGTTCTCAAAAACACACTGATCAGCCATAACATCAAAACCACCTGCCTAATATTGTGTAGGTCCCCCTTGCGCCACCAAAACAGTTCTGACCGGTCTAGGCTCCTGTGGTATCTGACACCAAGAGGTTATCGGCAGAGCCTTTAAGTGCTGTAGGTTGTGAGGGTCCTCCATAGATCACACTAGGTTGTCCAGCACATCCCATGGGTCTCAATAAGATCAATGTCAACACCTTTAACTATTTCACGCTCCTTTTTTGACATGGTGCAGGATGTCTAGGCCAGCAGAAAGAAGCAACTGGCATTTGAAAATACTGTTGAGGGGTGAACTTGGCCTTCAACATCCATATGAATGCCACGCAAGGTTTCCCATCAGAACACTGACCAAAACATGACAAAGCCAACTACAGATTGCCTTCTTCCCATGGTGATCTAACATGACCTTGTCGCTGGTTCACTGATTATCACTTTTGGTAAGTACTAACAACTGCATACCAGTGCACACCAAAAGTCCTTCTGTTTTGGAGATGCTCTCACCCATCAGCCTAGCCATCACAATTTGGCCCTTGTCATTTATTCAGATCATTACGGTTGTCCATTTTTCCTGCTTCCGACACATCATCTTTAAAAACTGGAATCTAATATATCTCATGCTTTGACAAATGTTATTCACTTCATTTGTCAGTGTTTTTAAGGCTGTGGCTGATTAGTGTGTCTGTGCATGTGTGGCAGGGGACACTTTAACCAGCAATAGTACTCTACTGCACTGTAGAGTAATCAGCACACTGTATTAGCTGTATAAAAAAATCTCCTCTGGTTAATACACATTGACTGCAGCTAGACAATAGTTTGCTGCTCCAGCCACCCATACTCAGTAACCGTAACTGATGGTTCAGTGTTTCACCATTTGTTTTACAGCAAACCTCCGGAATCCAACAAATCAAGACCCTGATTCCCCCAACCCCTCACCTGGAGCTGACTGGAGGGAAAGTTCTTACCTGCAGCTGTTCGAACTTCTGTCCCATGAAAGAGGAGCATTAGAAGGACAAAAGAGTGTTACTCAGAGCGGCCATTGACCACTGAAGGAACCCTGTAATGGGGCATGAGTCACATGCAGGAAGAAGACGAGCTCAAACATTTGTGCACCGCAGGAGTCTGACCTGAGCATTAAATCGACCTGGGACCAAATATACATCCTTCCAACTTGCTGTACCAAGTCATATGAAAGACAAACAGCCCACTATGACAAATGGAAGAAGACACCATTCATCTGGGAGTGATCTTTTAGCCATATGCAAACACCAAACCCTCCCACAGCCAAACCGATTAGAAGACATGTTGAAGAAACTGTATGTTTGTACAATCCATCCTAAGCAAATGTCTGCTGTCTAAAGTAGTTTCACAGCAACACATTTTACACACCAGGGAAAATAAGAAGGCTGGACAAAACCACCATAGAACTACACTAATATGTGCCAAATGATCTCTTCTCAGAGTTTTGTTCAAGTAGTTCTTTCTAAAACACAAGTGTTAAGGTAATCTGAAGCTTGCGCACTAGTGTCAAAGCAAGTGTCTCATTACTGTTACCAGTACCATTAGCAGTTAATAAGAGGAAAGGGTCACTGGACAGCTCTGCAATAGCAAGGCCTTAATGGCTCTTGAGACAGAGGGATTAAGTTTCTAGGTGTATTGCGGTCCATTATTACACAATAGAATACAAGATGCTAAATGCATGCAACACTGATTAATACAGATTTAAAAATATTACAAACTACTGAATTATAAAGCATTTAGGGTAATCTAAGCTTTACCCAAACTTAACTAATATTTTTCAAGCTAACCCTGATCTACGTTGTTTTTTAGCTGCTATTGCTCTCAGTACAGAATGGACTACACCCAAAGGCCATATACATCCCATATACACAGGGGGAAAAAAACATGTAGACATCAGGGCCACGTAGATGTCCTCTAGGGTGGAGATTACATCCATCCAGTGTGAATATCAGCAAACACTTCACACTGATCATCCACACCTCCAGTGTTATAACAGCCTTTTGGAACAACAGTTAACCAAAGGTCACTTGGAGTTTTTATTCAAACTTTCTGGATGGCTTTCACTGCACTTTGAGTCGTTCTGCTCCGTTAGAATGCAGATTACTGTAGGACATGCTGCTTGGGGTTCCTAATGTCTTCTGACTGAATATATATTTACACTTGTTTCATAGTATATAAAATATAATCTGCTCAATTTAATTGAAACATGATCTGCTCAATTTAATTGAAAACTAGTCGTTTATGGAAAAAAACCCTGTCAAAACAGCAGACTGGTCTCAGGTCAGCAGCTAGGGTCATCTTCTGTTACTACGGTAACTACGTAATTGGGCAGATCAGTGGCCCAACACTGAATCTGCTCAGAAACATGCAGAAACGCCTCAGTCATGTTGTTCATGCACCTGTACATGCCAACCGTGTCTGACATACAGTAAACCCCCCGTTTTACGTGGATCAGGAGTCCCGAATACATTCAAATGTGGATTTTATTTTGGGAACCGAAGTCAGTTTTACACGGAAATCCCCACAACAATGCGGAAACTGCCAATATCCTGCGCCTTTTTTGCTTTTGTTGTGGCAATAGATATTTTTTTCTGGATGTTTTCACACAAGGGGACAGTAGCCGACCTGGAAGCACTTTTTTCCACACCAGGGTTGAACCCCCACCCACTGCAAGCGCGATTTCTCCACGAGCCCTCATTTGTATTTTTGGCCCGAGTAGATCAGGGGTTATTCCCCCAAAAAACGTTCAGCCGCAGTGTTCCAATACATTTGTCCAGCAACCTTCCGAGTTGCATATCTTGGAGGGGAATTTAAATTAAAAGAGCCGAATACGGGTAATGCATTTTAAACTGAGTTTAAAATGAAAGTAAAGTGTTCTGGGAGCATATTTGGGGTTTACACAAAAAGTTTTATTTATTTTTTTAACCAAAACAACGTGGTTTTTCACTTTACACAGGAACTCTTGAAACATAACCCTCACGAAAAGCGGGGGATTACTGTATATGCAGTTAACGAAACATGCAGCTTGATGTTGGACAGTTTGAGGGATCACCATAGAAATGCAACGTGCAAGAAAATAAAATTCAAAAACCCTCTAATAAAAACATACGGTCACACAGCCTTCTTTGCTGTGCACATACATATATATACACATACACACATATTTCATATATGTATGTGAATATAACAGTCAGTACCTGCCAGTGCTTTTTTCCCAGCTGCATGGTAGGCCACTATGAACTTCTTGCCATCTCTTTCCTCAGTCTTAGTCTCCAGTCCTGGGTACAAGGTCTTTACTGCTTTATGAAGCAAAGTTCGTTTCTCTTTGGAGTCATTTTCCACCTGCGTAGAAGAGCACATTACACACCAACATAGCTTACAAAGGAGTCAGATGCCTGCACCATCATCTCTAGAGAGGCTCTCTCAATGTAAAAGTACTTCCCTTTGGCATACAGCACAAGTTGGACAAAGTATGCCAGTGACATTGAGACTCTACTTTATGAACAACTGCTGGATGTTTCAAGCCCCACAGAAGCTCAGGGTGGCAAAGAAAATGTCCCTACTACCGTTAACTAAATGATTAACTATCTCCACTGTTATCCAAAATCTGTGCCCTTGAAAACCAAACCAGAATTGAATTTGAATCCCTCATACTTAAATTTACAACAGATTTTAAGAGGCACCAGAGGATGACTTTAAACCATTATGAAAATCTTCTCACCTCGATTGCTACATTTCCCTCCTTGTTTTTGAAGAGCTGCAGATCTGCAAGCTGTTGTTTCTGATCTTCTGTCAGATCCTGACATTCTGTTGGCTTGACCTCTACAGGTGCTTCCTGAGAAAAGTGGAGAGACAGAAAACTCAGAGCTTCAAATAACAGACAGCTGAATTTAGAATAGCTGGAATCTAAACTACAGTGATCCCTCAGTTTTACACCAATCAGCAGTTGTGGATTCAGTCTCACGCGGATTTTTTCTGAGAACCAAACTGATCATTTTTCGCAGAATCCCTCGCACATACGCGGGAAAGGCAGATATCCTGGCATTTTTGGTGCTTTTGTGATGTCCAGGCCTCGTCTGCCACGCCCCCTCCTACTGGGTTGCTAAGCACCACGCCCTAACATAAACCCTGCAGAGGACGAGGGGGCATGGCAGGACCGGCTCCCATGAGCCTTTGCGGCACGGTTGGCCCAGTTATGTGTTTTTGTGAGTGTTAGAGGGGGAGTAGATGTTTGTTAAGTAGAGTTAGCAAACTAATGTGTGTTCTTGCAAGTAATTTGCGTGGTTGAGCCCATCTTGCCAGTCACCCTCTTCCAGAGTGTTGGCTGCTGGAGTATCGTGAGGGCGACCCCAGAGCTCTGGTTGAAATGGGTGCAGTACTAGGGCATTCCGATTGGGAGCGCACTGTACACTGCAAAGATCAGCATTAACTTTCTCATAGCAAAATCTGAGAACTCTCGAATTGTGACCAGTAACACAAGTCTTACCTCAGTTTCCACAGGAACTGAGAGGTCATCTAACAGCACAATCTTTCCCTCTTTGTTAATCTCATGAACTACAAAATCAGAATACCTGTGGGGAGAAGAAAGAAAGTGTCCTTCATTCAAACACTGCTCAATAATTCACACTGGCCTTCTGTTAATAGTCTGTCATCTTGGACCTATGCAATATTCAGTGTTTACTGGCAGCATGTTGTAGAACTTGTTAAAAGCAATTAACTTATTCAAAAATTCCCACATGAGAATGTGAGCTTCTGAGGAAGCAGAAAGGCTCACCCACACTAACCTCTCTTTCAAAATTCCAGAGAATCCTTTATGGTCACTCACGAACTTGTGAATGCCCACATCCACTTCGCTGAGGCCATGCTTCATCATATCCGCAAAGCTTTCTCCCTCTCCATCTTCACCCTCAAGAGCCTCCTCTTCTTGTTCCTCCTCTTCCTCCAGCTCTTCTTCATCTTTCTCTGTCTGTTTAGTGACATGGCTGCCGTTCGCTTCATCCTGAACTCTTGCTTTCTTAGCAGCATGCTCTGAATCCTTTTCAGGACACGTTCGCTTCTCTCCGATATGAATCGGCTCCATCACAGGCTCCTTGTCCTCCATTACGACGAAGCTGCTGTCAGCGATAAAGGAGGCAAGAGTTTCAAGTTTACCGTCACATACAGATGAGAACATTACCAGTTATATTCTTAAAATTCTGAGCCACATGAATTTGCAGAATAAAAAACAAAAGTAGACTAAAAGCAGTAAAATATTAAGATTATTCTTGCAGCAAAATGATAAGGAGCATAATAGGCAGTGCTTAACATTTGCAAGTATTAAGAGATACAAAGTTAGGGGGCAGGATGGTTACTTATCTAGAGATTAATGATAAAAAAAGCTGCTGTCATTTATGGAGGGGAGAGCTTCAAGATTTAAGTTTATAGCCATATAAAGATAAACAGTAATGCTATTCTTTAAATTCATAACCCATTTTCACAGTAAAAATGCTTAAGTGGAATAAAAGTAGTAAAATATTAAAAGTATTCTTGTAGCCACATAAATTGTAAAATATTAAAACAATGTATAATTAACAATGTCTAACTTTTGCAAATATTCAAGACAGGTACAAAATTTGGTAGCAGGATGGTTACTTATTATAGTGAGTAGATATTAATGATAAAAAAAAACCTGCTGTCATTTTTTGAAACTTCTTCGGGTCACTTACTCTCTGAAGGAAAACTGTTGAAGAGCTGGAAAACTCTTTGGGTTACAGGAGGGTTTTTTAAGGTTACGCCTCCTTGGATGAAGATAGTGAGTACCACCACTGTGAAACAGAACACATCATGTGATTAAGATCATGCAGATCAGCTGGTGGCCTGGTCACTCTTGGCTTGCTCATCAGAGGCATTTAATTCACACACATCCATACACACACATTTATTTCATTTTGTAAAGCTGCTTTGTGACAATGAC
>JBBPDE010000128.1:10875887-10899218 GCA_037974605.1 Nannopetersius ansorgii
AGGTCATGGGTTTGAATCATAGAACGGTTGGTGGCACCACTGAGGTACCCTTGAGCAAGGTATCGTCCCCACAGACTGCTCCCCGAGCGCCCACCTGTTGGTGGGAGCCTACTGCTTCACTTGTGTGAATGGGATAAATGCAGAGAAAGAATGGAATGGAACAATAGTTACTTGTGATTACTTCATAGATTTGAGAAAAAGAGATTTTTTGATAGTTAAAGTAAAGGTTTGGGGAACTGTGTTTTAGTTATCGATAAAACTGTCACCATATCACACTAATGATTTACAACTGCACTTTTAATAAACTTTTAATGCCAGGACCAACATATTTCCTGTATCATGTTGCACAGGTTAATGCATTTCTCCTAGGCCTGTATTTTTTGATGAGTGAATTATCTTATGGTGTCTGCAGTCAGATATCAGGGAGTTGTGTGCGTGTGTGTGTGTGTGTGTGTGTGTGTGTGTGTGTGTGTGTGTGTGTGTGTGTATCTGGCTGGGGGAGGCATTGTTGGCTTTTTGGAATTCTGAAATGTGAGGAATGGTAGGAGAATTATAGTAATTGTTTTGTTATGGCTCCCCTGACGAACATTGTGTGTGTGAGAGTCAGTTTGTCTATTTCAGCTGTTTACTTGGTTATCATAGATACAATTGTCCTGCAAAGATATGCTACGTAGTTAGCATGTAGCTTATAAAACACTTATAAAACATTTACTTGTTTGGGCTACTTGGAGGCTTGCATTCCGTTGCCCTGCTGTAAACCTGTGTGCAGAGGAGACGTGGACTGCAGCATATTGCACTCAAGGCACCCTCTCTAATAGGACTCCTTTAGTAAACATGTAGTCGTGTGTGTATGGTTGCATGTAATCCTTGAAACTGCTGGAATGCCAGTTGCCAGTATGACTGTGGCTCTTTGTGTTTGGTTCTCATAAAATTAACCCTACACCAACCGGATTCTCCTTCCTAGTTTCTATGGCAACCCACTGGAAGACATTCTCTCATTCTCTTTGACCGCAGATGTCTCACTGATCACTTGCAGCGTGTTCGTGTGCGTTTGTCCTGGTTGTGTTCTGTTACAATAGTTCTGTTCCACTTATCTTACATCAGGTGTCACAATATTGTGATATCTGTCAGGTCTGATACTGTGCTTGGTACTGTATGAAAGTCTTTTTTTTGTTCACATTAAAATCATATGCACTAGATCTTCAGCTCATTTTGGATATTTTACTTGCCAAACACTTTTGTGGAAGCCCATTATGACAAACAGCAGGTGAAAAAACTAAAATATGGTATATGTGGTAAGTGTTAAGATTTTTTTTCTTTTTCTATAAAGTCACCATTTTTAGCTTCATGATGTTGATACAGCACATGTTCCCTCCACTCATCATGACTATGTAAGAAAAGAAGATGGGAAAACAATAGTTGCTCTTTCATACTTTTATTCACTTATTTGTCGCTTGGTCTGTATATTCAAGTCAAAAACCAATTCATCATACTTATCTACATCTTCATACATCAACTACTGACAACTGTTACAGCATGAACCTACCAGCAGTGGGTGTGCATTCTATTCATATCACACCAGTACAGAATCTTTACCCAGTCATAACGGCACCAGTTGAAGGTTTCAATGATTAATTACTTGTTCCTTCCTCTCTCTGCTTCTTGCTCTCTCTTTCTCTCTCTCTCTCCTTATCTCTCTCTCTCTCTCTCTCTCTCTCTCTCATCTTTTTTCTTTGCGCAGGCCTGAGACGCAGCAGAAAACCCCATCTGCCCCCCCTCCACCTCCCCCTCCACCCCCGCCACCCGAGCCAGTGGCACCCCCAGAGCCGGAGGAGGAGATTTTGGGCTCTGACGATGAAGAGCAGGAAGACCCAGCAGATTACTGCAAAGGTACAAACTTCCAGTGTCTCTCTTCTGCTCCCTGTTTGTAACTCTCAAGAGCATCTTTTTCTTGACAGTTAGGTCCTCAAACTAACAAATGTGTTTCAGTATTGGTATTGCTCCATACTGGATAATCAATGACTGAGTAATCATCGTTTTGTCTCCATTTTGAGATATTTGAGAATGTGCTTGTTTTGAGAATTTGCAAGTACTTTGAATACTATTCACTAAGCACTATGTATTCATTCACTTAGAATCATAGGACAGTTTTACAACTTCTGATTATTTACTGTTTAGTTTAACATTTTGGATTTTTCATTTATTTATTTTTTTTATTTTTGTTTGTATTTTGTGTGAAATGTGAGATTAATGTACTTATTTGTTAACAAGGTCTTATAAATGAGTGAACTTTGTTGAGTCCAGAGTTACGAGTGACATTCGATCTGAGTTGCATAGTGCTTGAAGTGTCATTGTGAGACCTAGATCAGGGAATATAAACAGGTCATAATTGTTAGCAGGTAATAATCTACTACTCTTTTGTCACATTAGTATTATGTATCTCTAATGCATTTCTTACAACAACTTCCTGTTTACATAACATGATTAATGCATCACATAAAGGTCAGGTCTTTACAAGTGTCTTAACAAGATAAAGACATTTCAAGTATGCTTGCAACTGAAATACACAATTAATTAGTAAATGACTGAATTAATGAACAAGCAATGCAGTGATTTAGCAGTATGTTATTAATCCATTATTAAGTGTTCGTAATAATGTTAGGATGCCAAGCTTAGTACCAACACAGCAACTAATGTTACCATGAGCTGATAATTGTGGTCGATACTTAATAATATATCTTAAGATTAATAATTATGGATTATTATGAATTATTATGAGTTAAACTGGTTTCCAATCAAGGAAATTACAACATATTTAGTAATATTTAAAAGTCTGTAAAAGTTTCTGCAGATAGTAAAGAAACAAGCTAGAGCTAGGAAAGCAGAGTGTTAGCCAGCCTGTTCATTTCTGGGTTTAAATGTGAAGATGTCTTCCTTTTTACAACATAAAATCTTCACCTGTCCTTTCTTAACCAGATGGGTGGCATTTACAAGTTTAGATGAACATGTTATGTGAGATGTTTATGTATGAGCTCACCAGGTCTAGCAGTTGGGAGGTGATCTTAATTTTACACAGATTTAGACCACAGTACGTTTTTTACTTTCCCCTTCTCTCTTTGAGAATGACATTGGGGCCTTCTGCCAAACCTATTAAGTTGCATCCTAGTATGACACTTCTGACAGTGTAAATTAGAAGGAACAGGAAGGGAGAGGAGGGAGCAAATTCATACAGAGAGAGGGAATGTTTTTGTTGTTTAAACCAAAAAATTCAGAGATATTGTTTTTTTAGACATAAAAATCCAGTTACCCAGTTACTTTCATGAAGATGTATTGAGAGACATTTTGAAAAGCACATTTATATTATTTATTGTAATTGTAAGTCGCTGTTGTATTTTCTGAGCATATTGTGAATTTTATTACCCATAAGAAAGAAGAACAAAGATCTCCATAACCGCTTTAGTGGGGAGTCTCGTAATTGGTGGAAAATTGTGAGTTCAGTCCCTGGTGGTGCTGTAGCCATCCATGGGTAGGAGCCCAAAAGAGCACAATTGGTTTCGCTCTCTCTGGGTGGGTGGAATGACCTTTCTTCTTGCCAACCACTCAGCACAGTGCTAACCAGCACGGGAGATGGTGGAGTCCTAGGTAGTGGCTGGACCTGAAGATGGCTAAATTGGGCAAAAAATAAGATATTTTCTTAATATGTCTGTAGTTTCTCAAATATCAGTGAGATCGGATGGAAAGCCAGAGGAGACTTTCGCTTAAGTCTCCTTCTGATCAGCCTTTTCTCTCGATCAAAAGACCTCAGTAATCTTTCTATTGTCTTCATTTGAGGTGTAGTAGAGATCTCAGTAAGTGACACATTGTTCTCAGATTTGTCAAACTTTTATATGTCCTTTATCATCCCTGTTACTGACAGGTGACAAAGAACAGGTCTGTCAGTACTTATAGACCACTGGCCAACATTTTTCATTGCAAATACAGCATAATTTGTCTTGTTTGATTGGATGCAGTACAGCACAGCGTGTGAAATGTGGAATAAAAAGCACTTTCAATGGGAAAGCATTCCTAGTTCTTTCTTATTTATTAACGGGTATCACAAAACGACTGTGAATCATGAACATTTCTTGAAGTATCATAATATATTTTTGTTTAACATCTTTTCTACCAGTACTTTTAAAATGTATCAATTTATATTGTCCTACTATAAATGTTCTGTTTCCGAGATGTGTGTTCTCATGGCCGCAGTGTTTGTTTCTTTCTCCCCTGTTTTGTTTTCTTTCACTAGGTGGGAAGTGTGCTCCCTATCTTATTCTCTTATTCTCTTGGTCAGTCACTATGGGGGAATTGCATATCTTGTATAGAGCATAACTGTTTTTGTTGTGCTGCAGTACAGCATTTCTTGTGGATAATACAGAACGTATTCCGCACATTAAAATCAATACACTCATGCTGAACAGGCATATACCATTTCTCTCTTCCATGTCTCTCACCTTTTCTCTCTTCGTTTTTTCTTTTTAGGAGGGTACCATCCGGTAAAGATAGGGGACCTGTTTAATGGGAGATACCATGTGATTCGAAAGCTGGGCTGGGGCCACTTCTCTACCGTCTGGCTATGCTGGGATATCCAGTGAGTCTCCATGGCAACTGCACGCAAAATGACACCATCACAAATGCACGCACAAACACACACTAACCCTCCATCTCTGTAATGCACCTGCAGTCTTGTCCAGCAGTTTGGTATATGGCAGTATCGGTGTCGTAGTGTCACGTTTCGGTTCCCGTATCTGTTTGAAGCTCTGCTTCTTTCTCAATTAGACTAATAGCTCATATGTCAGCCTGGAAACTCACGCTCAGCACTTTGCTGCAGTTCTGTTCTGGTGCTGCAGGTAGTCAAGTCACCAGCATCTTACCTGCTTGGTCACCTGAGGGACCACCACACAAATGCACTCAAAAAGCAACTTAAGAAAAGTCTTACAACTGAACAAGTAATTACTTGCCAGTTTAAACTAAATCAAATGCAGTGTTCATCATTGACTATAACGTCATTGTGACTTTTGTTTTTGTTTTTGGCTACATTTGTGTTCCATGCTAAATTATATGCTTAAGGATATTGTTTTCATAAGACCATGTTTGTCTTTTCACATTTGTTTGCTAATTCTCAAGTTTTAAGAGAAGCCGTTATTATATAATTGTATTCATTACTTTAGATATTGATTACTCATAAAATAATTACAGTCTATATTGTCAACCACACTCCCTTAAGTTTAAAGTAGGAAGTAGCATAAAATAACATGGACCTTGTGAACCCACCAACCAAAAGCAACCAAATGCCATTTACCTGTCATTCTAGCACACTGCTTTCTCAATTTATAAAAACAAATTACTTTTTAAATTGCAGTCAAATATTGGTTAGAAATATTGCAATTACACAAAATCCATAAATCACTCAGCCCTCACTGATGGTGTATAGAATGTGTTGTACAGTCATAACCACAGGCGATTTCATTCTCTTTGCCATGTGGGTCAGTCTAAAGCCAAAAATCCCATATGGACACACACTCACTTGCTCTGTCCAACAGTCACACTTTATCATCAGTTACAGCCAGACTGCACAGTGCTCTTCTATGTGTGTGCGTGTGTGTGTGTGTGTGCGTGCCTGCATGCGCCTGTGTGTATTCTGTTCACAGAGGGAAGCGTTTTGTGGCAATGAAGGTGGTGAAGAGTGCTCAGCACTACACAGAAACGGCACTGGATGAGATCAAATTACTCCGATGTGTAAGTAAAAAAAAAGACGTTGACACTTAAATAATGTATAATAATCCTTTTTAAGCATTTTAACACAGACTCTGCTTTTTACATATGTCATGTGTCAATAAACAATGTGCTAAACTAAAAAAGTTTATACTGGATGATCTAACAACTGAGGCATGCTACAGTTGTTACTATTCTCATTCTGTTTCTAATGGTTTTGTCAATTTGATCTATTGTGAAGTGTGGATGTTAATCCTCCATTTCTCCATCTGTCTCCTTTGCTTCTCAGGTACGTGAGAGTGACCCTAGTGACCCTAATAAAGACATGGTGGTTCAGCTTATTGATGACTTCAAGATCTCTGGAATCAATGGCATTCGTATCCTTCTCACTCTGTGTAATTTCAGATGTGTGTGTGTTCCTAGGTCTCCAGTGCAGCAGTATTAATTGTATTATTTCCTGTAACTTACCCTCTCAGATGTGTGTATGGTGTTTGAGGTCCTCGGCCACCATCTGTTGAAGTGGATCATAAGGTCCAATTATCAGGGCCTGCCTTTACCCTGTGTGAAAAGCATCATTAAACAGGTATATAATCATGCAAATTCACATACATTTTGACACTTTTGAAATATGTTTAGTTATAAACAGTGCAGACATGTGGCATCTTGCATAAAACATCTCAGTCTGTTACATTAACTTTAAATTATGTAAAGCAAATACGGTTGTTGTTTAGTAACAGGTGAAACAAGTAATATTTATGATTGGAACAGTTATGCCCTACTACTACATCATCTCTATTACTACTATAGTAATAATAATAATAATAATAATAATAATAATAATAATAATAATAATAGTAATAATAGTAATAGTAATAATAATAATGGAGTTCAAAGCTGCTGCCTATTTTGAATGCAGGAACAATAAGAGACTAGTAAATGGTTATAGACATCTGTGCATGTGTGTTTGGCAGGTCTTGCAGGGTCTAGATTACCTCCACAGTAAGTGTAAGATAATCCACACAGACATCAAGCCAGAGAATATCCTAATGTGTGTGGATGACGCCTTTGTCAGGCGTATGGCGGTTGAGGCCACGGAGTGGCAGAAGGCAGGGGCGCCCCCTCCCTCCGGATCTGCAGGTACTTTCTTTTTAGTCCCACCATTTTTCACTACATCCATCCATTTAAAGTCTGTTATCATCTATTATCTATGACATTTTCCCCTGTTCCCCTCTTCTGCTTTCTATCTCTTTCTATCTCTCTCTACCTGTCCAAAGATTTGTTCATTTGTCCATTCAGTTTTTACATTTCCTCAGTTTCAATCTTGTCGGATAAAAGTTTATATTAAATGTTCAATGCTATCGCAAAACTAAACAAATTACAGCTTGTATGCAAAAACACTGCTATGGTTGTAGCATGAGGAGACCAGGGTTCATCATTATGACAGTTATGTAAAGTGTTTTTATTTAATTTTATAACATTAGGCTCATTAGCTCTGATTGGGTCTGACTAAAATCAATTCACAGTGGAAGGTAATGATGTTCCCCATTGTGTGTTCCCCACAGTTTTAGTAGCAGCTTCTGAACACCCCCATTAATCAAGTATACCTCTTAACCAAGCCGGAGAGCGCAGCAGAAAGGGCATAGACATGAGTGTCTTCATTTGCTCAGTTTGAACCTAAAACAGAGAGATATGTCATAAAGGGAGGCAGGCAAACCGTCAGATAACTGCTGACTAATGAATATGTAGCTGACTGCAATAGTAATGTGAGGTTTACTACAGCTATGGCAAGCACAGCAGTTTTCACAAATTTTTTGAAATACAGCAAAGGTCTCAAAGGAGCCCTCTGTTCAGTTAGAGACAATATTGTATGCAGAAGCAACATTTATTTTAATCTGTTGCATTAAAAAGACATTGTACACTTCTGGTTCCCAGGAGAAACGGTCTTTTTGTTCCCTTTTCACCTAGATCTTTTGTGGATTAACTTCCACTTACAGCAAGTGTGTACAATATAACGTTAGTAGTAGAAGAACAGGATATGAATTGGAATATGCTTACCTTTTGAAAAGAAGGTTAGCATGCCTACCTCAGGTGAGAGAAATACAAATCCTAATACTAAGCCACAATGCAGTGAGATTAGAAACGCATGATTGAGTTTTTATTGCAAATTAAGATGTGTTTCAGTGTGCTTCTTGTTGTATAGTCAGGCTGTTGAACTGTATATATTTGTTCACTGCAGATGTTGTCTGGTACAGACACCCTGCATTTGGTGAATGCTCCCAACAATTACTCTCGCCAATGTTTTAGCACTGCTTAACTGTCCTTTGCCCTGTTTCTTTGTAATAGGGCAAGAATACAGGCAGAGAATCAAAAACTGAATCAGATAAAGACATAGCTGCTAGTTTTCTTACACACCTTTGAGAAACTTTTTGAAAGATGACCGTTGAAGGATCGGTCCCCTTTAGGGCCAATCTGTAAGCACAGACTGGTTATAGCTAAGTTGTCTGTGTGGCCTCCAAACAGGTCCTGACCAAAGGATTGAGTGCGGAGATGACGAGAGCCTGGCATCAGAAATAGCAAACAGCATTAATATGGAACTAGGACAGAGAGAAAGGACAGACTTTTCCTAGGCCTATTAAGTCTTCTTTTCGATTATTTTAAAGACTCTAAAGGCTCTAAATCTTACCAAAGCCTACAATGCAGTACATTCTAAGCTGCATTATTTGATCTTCAGTTTACTATTGTGATCAATAATTTTTTGACTTACCTCTGTCCTCTACAGTCAGCACAGCTCCCCAACTCAAACCGGTAAGTAGCAGCCCAAAGACAATCTGTGAAATCCATCCTAACCCCTGATGAATAGTTCACTAATGATGGTGTGTGTGTTTGTGTGTGGGGGTTTCACCGATGGCAGGTGGGTAAGATCTCCAAGAACAAGAAGAAGAAACTGAAGAAGAAGCAGAAGCGGCAGGCTGAGCTGCTAGAGAGACGCATGTTGGAGATTGAGGCTCTGGAGAGAGAGGCAGAGAAGCAGAAGGCCAATGAAGGTTTAAACCCGCCACCAGGGCCCACTCTAGCTCTCGGAGATAGTGAAGATGACGACGACGAAGATGAGGAGGTAGAAGAAGACGAGGAAGGAGAGGGAGAGCGGGAGCGACCTGTCAGACTGACCAATCACACATGTGAGTGGACAACCTGATTGTAATCCCACTCTCTCCAGATCCCATGTAATTCCTTTTGCAGACATATGCATTTGTTATCTTAAATGGCTTTGATGTTGCTTGGTGATAGTGAGATAAAAGGAAACACTTTCTATTTTTAGACACAAGATGTTATGTAAAATCTAGTTACCCTAAAAACCCACAATCATTAAAGCTGTCTGTCTCTTAGAGGACCTTATACACTACGTTATTATTCCCCCTCATTTTCCCTTTTATCTGTGTCAGCATCATGGTTATCAGGACCATCACATGGCCCTCTCCCTCCTCCAGCACAGAGATTTTACCACAAGTGGGTCAGCAGCTGCAGGCAGAGCAGCTCAGAGGATTCTAGAAGGAGCTCAGTTCAGACATTCTGTTCTTTGCTATTTCATTCTGTACTGTTCTGTTCTAATTCTGCTCCACTGTATGTTTCTCTTCGATTCTGTTCTATTCTATTTCAGTATTAGATCAGTTCAAGCTGACTGAGAATGGGTTGGACATGAATGAAGAGAGAGAAGCTAATGTCTATTAGTGCAGAGACAGGCAAGCCTCCAACCTCCTCTCCACCCCCGCAATGTGGCAGTGTGCAAATATGCGTGTACAAACACACGCGCAGCCACCCAGACAATGACTGAGTCATTCATTTTTGAGTAAAGAACCTTTCTCTCTCTCTTTCTCTCTCTCTCTCTATATATTTTCTCTGTCTATCTTTCAGGTGCAGCTCCTCCAGAGCAACAACGGCAGGAGGAAGATGAGGACTGTGAGGTGCCTCCTGACACACATGTTCCTGACAATGAAGATCCCTCAGCTGAGAGAGAATCAAACCCACCACCTGAGCAGGGCAGCAAACCTGCTAATGAGGAGGAAGAAGAAGGAGAGGAATCAGATGAAGAAGAGGAAGAGGAAGACGAGAAAACAGTAGAAGAACAGGTCACGGAAGCAAGACAGGCAGAGGGGGGGCCCAAAGCCATGCCTTCAGACGAGAAGCTGGAGCCAAAGGCAGATGAGTGCACAAAGGAGGAGCAGCCTGAGCTACCCAAAGAAGAAGAAGGAGGAAGAAGAGAAGACGGAGACGAAGATGAAGATGATGAAGACGATGATGAGGATGATGAAGAAGACGATGATGCTGAGGATGAAGGAGACGAGCTTAGGAACTCCACAGAGGGCCACAATGATGCCCCCAAAACTAATGGTCATGTTATCCTGGATGCCAAAGACCATGATCATGTATTGGCTTCTCTGCCCCCAGTCCCCACTCCCTCCCCTCTGCTCTGCCCCCTGGTGGAGTCTGAGATCAGCACCACTGACCGTGATGCGTCTGACGCTTCTTATGAGCTGTTTAATGGTGAGACGGTGGGGCTTACGAATGGGGCGAGACATCGTGGAACTGCCCCGCGCTTTCCTGATCTGCCTCTGGACCCTGAGCCCAGAGACTGTGGAACAGATGAAGGGGAACCCCCACTGAGCCCAAATGCTGACCGTAGCCGCACTGTCTCATCATCCAGCACCGGGGACACACCTAAAGGTGAGAAAAAGATTATTGAATCATTGAAACAGACAGTGTAATAGTATTATCCAGGTCATTACATACCCCTACATATTATCAGGGATTAATGTGGGACAGAGTGCCAATTAGTTTTTATTAATGGCAAAAGAGAGTATTCAGTCATTTCTAATGCAGTTTTTTGTAAAAAATCCATTCAACTGTGCTGAAATTGCGCTCGAAGACAACCACTAAACAGCAACACTACCCTGTCCACCTGCTCCCCCTCTAGCAGCCTGTGATTGTCCATTTGCACGTTTATATAATTTTGCAGCATATTCTCCAACATGTTCTGCATTTATAGTACATATAGTACATATAGTGCTGTGTCAGTGTTTTTCTTGCTACATACATTAACACATTATGCCACACCGTTTAAGTAGCCTAACTTATTGTTGTATTGTTGTGTTTTTTTGTAATTCCACAACATTATATTGCATAGGTCACTAGCCTGCATGCCCAGATAAAGTTGTCACCAGTGAGGTAGTTGGCTTCAAACAGTATGTGCATGTATTTTCTTAAATCGACAACTAATATAAATACAATGTTTATGGTTTTGTCTGTTTGCCAACAGAACTTCCTAAATGTACTCTGATATGACTAGACATAACTAAAACATATACATGTAGTAGAATAAAATGTCAATTTAACCACAGCATATTCTAACACATTTAATGTGTAACTATTATTTTCTATGCTAACAGCTCTGTTTTTGTTTGTATAGCTAAGGCACGAGCAGCTGATCTACTGGTGAATCCTCTGGACCCTCGCAATGCTGACACACTCAGAGTAAAAATAGCAGACCTGGGCAATGCCTGCTGGGTGGTAAGAGCTAACAAATGACAGTAATCAAGCTAGAATTGACATGTAATTTTGTAGTCCATTCAGCAAGCTTCTAAGATTAATCAGATGAGCCATATAAAGCTAAAAAGTGCCATTCCTCTTCTTGAAGCATTTCATAATGGGAGCCAAGACATTCATCTTTATACTTTTAACATTAAGTATAAATATGAATGTCTTGGCTTGGTTGTAGAGTGGTGATTTTGAGATGATAAATAAAAGGGACAGCAGACACATATCTTACAGACCTACAGTGCGTAAAATAGGCATTGATCACAACACCAATTTTCGAAGTATATATATTTCTAAAGGTTCCATTGACATGCAATTCTCACCAGATGTCACCAGATCTCATCAGCCAATACATACATGCAAAGAAATGAAAGCATAGGTGTCTATAAATTAAGGTGCGTGTAATAAAATGGAATGACACAGGGGAAAAGTATTGAACATGCTTACTGAAATGTATTTAATACTCTGTATAAAAGCCTTTGTTGGTGAGGACAGCTTGAAGATGTCTCCTGTATGGAGAAACTAGTCACATGCATTGCTCAGGTGTGATTTTGGCCCATTCTTCCACACAGTCTTCAAAGCCTGAAGGTTCTGTTGCCCCCTTCTATGACCTCTGAGCTTTAGTGCTTTCCATAGACTTTATTCAGGATTCAGTACAGTTCAGTTCAGTTCAGGATTCGATTCAGTTCACGTGGTTGGCAGTTCAGGAGCAGCTTTATTTTCTTTCTCTGAAACCAATTGAGAGTTTCCTTGGCTGGGATCATTGTCTTGCTGAAACATCCACCCTTGTTTCATCTTCACCATCCTGGTTTATGGTTACAGATTTTTCTGTTCATGTTTCCATTCATCCTTAGATGAAGCATCCCAGTGCCTTATGCTGAAAAACAGCCTCACACCATGATGTTCCCACCTCCAAGCTTCACTGTTGGTATGGTGTATTGGGGGTGATATGCAATGCCTTTTGACCTCCAAAATGCCTTGATGCATTATGGCATCCAAATAGTTTAATTTTGGTCTGATCTGATCAGACTTCTGCCAGTATTTCACAGGCCTGTATAAATATTATTCAGCAAACGTTAAACGCAGTTCAACATGTTTTTCTTCAGAAATGGAGTCTTGCATCGGGATTGTGTAGGATTATTCTTCTTGCTACGTTCCTCATTTAGTCTCCTTGTCAGTTCCTATATAGACTTACATTCATTTTTCTTCAGATTCTTTAAATTCACATCCGGTCTCTTACTCTCTTCAGCTCAATCTTGCTCTCCAAGTTTTTCTGTAACATACATATATGATGTTCTTTTGTCTTTGTTCTTCCAAATAACAGCAAACAAATGCTTCAGCATCATGTCTTCCAAACTGACACTTAAATTAGATCCTTAATTCCTGCCCACTCACATATCCCTCATGTCGTGAGCGTGCATACAGGCCATGGTGGTTGAGTGCATTACTTATTGTTTCCTTTGAAACACCTGCTAATTTCAGATATCTCTGAAGCCATAAGTGGTCCTTGGCTTTTGGACAACTCTTCTGATAATTCTCTTTGCTCTCTGGTCACAGTCCCTTCACTGTCTGAAATCTTGTGGGGACCACCTGGTCATGGCCGGTTTATGGTGAAATGATGTTCTTTACACCTCCAGATTATGGCCGCAACAGTTCTCACTGGAACCTCCAGTATGTTTTGTAACAATAAGGTTGAGAAAGCTTTTTGGTTTTTACCTATCATGAGATGTTTCTTGTGTGACAACTTGGTAATAAGACATCGTTTTATAAGCCATCATTTGGGACTGAACCAGCTGATATTAATTTGCATTAAGTGGCAGGATTGCTTTCTAATTACTGATAGACATCAGCTGCTGGCATGACTTTCCATGCCTTTTTGCACCTTCCTTTCTTCATGTGTTCAGTACCTTTTCCCTGTATCTTTGTGCCATTTTCTCTGTTCCATTTTAATACACATAACTTAATTTATGGACTTCTATGGTTTGTTTTCTTTACATGGGTAGATTGGATGGGTTGCTACCGACATCTGGTGAGAATTTCATGTCAATAGCACCTTTATAAATGTACATACCGGTACTTTGGAGACGCGATCAGTACTTATTTTACCTGCTGTATGTCTTTGGATCAGACAGTGGAAAACTCCAGATTCTCTTCTTCTGTTGCAGCACAAGCACTTCACAGAAGACATTCAAACCCGGCAGTACCGCTCCATTGAGGTTCTGATTGGCGCAGGTTACAGCACTCCTGCTGACATCTGGAGCACTGCTTGTATGGTGAGCATTTATGTGTAAATGTTACAGAAAAGTAACAGAAGGACTCTATAAGTGTTGATCCGTGAGACAAATCCACCCATAGATTCACTGTCAATCACTGGAACTGTGCAATGAGTGAATGATCCCATGCACTACATTTCAGTAGGCCTTTGGTTAATTACCAAGTCATTTCAGAATTAACATAGTTTTGCTGCTTTTGGATCAGAAAAAGAACCTTCAGGCATCTCATGGAGTCTGTATGGGACCTGGAGAAAGTAAATGTAACCCATGTTTCATAGTGGTTATAAAACAATCGGCTCTAAGTACATCTGCGTCTTTCTACAAAGTTTTTGTAATGATTAACATCAGTCATACTCAAGACCATTTCTTTTGCTTACTGTTAAAGAAAAGTATTTACTTAAATAAAAAGGTTTCTGACATTCCTTCCTGTTGTATTACAAATATACTCAGGTTATGAATTTTGTAAAGGCGAAGCATGGACCTGCCTCATGTTAAGTAAAGTGAAGCTGCTATTAGGTAATATTTTGGTGTTTCATAAGAGTAGTGCTTTGCACACAATGACAAGGTGAAACAAGTGAACTATATCATTAGTTCATTATATAGTTTACTTGTGTCACCTTGCAGCATTTTGCATAGAAAATCAATGGAGAACAAAATAAAAAATTAAAGTAGTCTTGATATATTTTCTTACTTGAATAAAGACATAACTGGTTCTGTTTGTATTTTCAGGCATTTGAGCTGGCCACAGGAGACTACTTGTTTGAGCCCCACTCAGGAGAGGATTACTCACGTGATGAAGGTAGATTCCCTCATTTTACGATCCAAACATTAATTTGTGCATAATGGCTGTATTACTGCCATATCATAAAGCAGATTCCTACTCTAGATATTTATTTATAGGACATATAATGAGACTACTACTGTCGAAGGATTGTAGTGATTGTAATATTTTAACATATTTTTATATGACATTACACTGGTGGTCTTGTGTCTGGTTCACTGTAACCTGTAGGATATTTATTCTTCTTGCTACGGTCCTCATTTAGTCTCCTTGTCAGTTCCTGTATAGACTTACATTCATTTTTCTTCAGATTCTTTAAATTCACATCCAGTCTCTTACTCTCTTCAGCTCAATCTTGCTCTCCAAGTTTTTCTGTAACATACATATATGATGTTCTTTTGTCTTTGTTCTTCCAAATAACAGCAAACAAATGCTTCAGCATCATGTCTTCCAAACTGACACTTAAATTAGATCCTTAATTCCTGCCCACTCACATATCCCTCTAGTTACAGGGGCCCATTTTCTTCTCACTCTTTTACAAATCAACCTGCTTCTCTCACTGTCACACAATCACCTCAGGCCTAATAGGTCTAAATATGTTATGACACTAGAGAACATAACTAAAAAAGTGACAAAGCAATCCATAAAAGAGCCAGTGGCTTGTTTAGATTCAGACAGACACAGAGTGTAGAAAGATCCTGTGTCTGTAATCTACTTTTGTCACTTTACTTCACTGCTGAAAGTGTCACTAACATTAGATTTTCTCGTTCTTCTCTCTTCTTCTTCCTCTAATCTCTTTCCACTTCTTTCTCTTCCTCCTCTTCTCTTCTTTTCCCAATTCTTCCCTTCATTTCCTTCCACCTCCTTGCACTTCTCTCCCTGTGCCTCCTTATCCTTCCTTCCTCCTTCTCTCTCTGCTCTGTAGATCACATAGCCCACATCATAGAGCTCTTGGGCTGTATCCCACGACACTTTGCTCTCTCTGGAAAATATTCCCGGGAATTCTTCAACCGGAGAGGTAGCTGTAGGAGCACTCGGGGAGGATGAATACATGCACAAACCTGCTCAGTACAGACAGGCAGACAATTATTAATATCCAGAAGCTGAACCTAAGAAATTTTTAATTGAAAGGATTATTGAGACATTAAAACAATTCATTACATTCTTGTCTGTGATACATGCGGTAGTGATCACAGTCATTGTAGGCTAGAAGGAGATTAGCAGTCTTGCCTATCTGTCCATGAGTTGGGCTGCCGTGCATCTACTCACCTTCCTGCATGAGTGTGTGTGCATGTTTTACTGATGTCTGTGTGCGTGTTTTGTTTTTGTCTCTGTATGTGTGTCTTGGGGCGTGTGTCCATGTGTGTATGGTGGTCAGACCATATCGCTCTGATTATGGAGTTGCTGGGGAAAGTCCCACGCAAAGTCATCGCTGCAGGAAAATACAGTCGTGAGTTCTTCTCCAAGAAAGGTAATGGAGTTTTGTCAGGTCCACAGGAATCTTAAAAACTATATCTAAGAGACATCGCTGGACGTCATTTAGGCTGTTTCACACCTTGCATCAACGTGCGTTTTCAATGATTGGATTAGGTTTAGATCTCACTTGACCACACGAAAAGCCAGGTGCATACACAACAAGGACACACTGTGACTGGATTACAGTTGATATCTCAAACAACATACAGAAGTCTTGACCACATTCAGCACAAGTGTACATGGAATACGTTTCCTATATCCAAATACAGCTACAAAAGTGGAATTGTGTCTGCTGAACAGGTGAGAGTATAAATAAATAAACAAAAAGAATAACGATGCATGAAACTACAGCCTACTTGCACTCTTGGCAGATAGAAGTGTCCAAACCAAACTTGTGGGTTTGTATTGAATGGGGTAAAAAGCTAAACAAAAGTAAAATAGAAACAACACATGTTGATGTTCCTTTTGTCTGATGTGCTCTGGCCACACTGGGACGCATTTTCGTGGAGTATAAATATAATCTGGCCAAAGTATATCCTCCGAACACAGGCCAAGGTATTGACAGTCTTAATGAGGTGCCAAACAACAGTTGGGATAAGAAGCAAAACATCAGTTGGAAGCATGCCTTAAAGAAAGCTAGTCCAGGCATTTCTATGCTGGTGTGTGAGTTCTTTATGTAAACAAGCTTGCGGGTTTTTTTCCTGATTATTTTTGTGAAATTGCATCATCAAAGTAGGATGCCCGCAGTCCTCTGTCAGTCAGTGAGATAAAGCTGCTGTGAGTTAGATTCCCAGACATATTTTATCTTTGGTTTTTACCAGTGGTTTCCAACTCTGGTCCTGGGGCACCCTTCCACATTTTATTTTTTTCTGTTCTATTGCAGCCAAAGCAGGGAAAGCACAAAAATGTTCAGTGAAGTGGTACAGCACAAGGGTTGGACACCACACTGGCATGAACACTATTCTGATCACTATTCCACATAGTATATTAATCTCAAGCCTATTGTCTGCGAATGAACTATCCCATTTGACAGACACATTAATGTAGCATCACTTTATTAGTATTACTGCTTTACTACTTTCTACTTTAGCAGTACCTCAGACAATGAAATGTAATGTTGCTATTAGAGCAGAAATGTGTATATTCAAAGTGAGGATGTTCGTTGTGGACTGAGGTTTAACATTGTTAACCCTTATTCATCTACAAAAAAAACTCAAAAGACAGCATGATTGTCGTTAAATTAAGTGATCCTTAGCTTGCTTTGGTTGCAATCATGAATCATGTTTTACTTTTTTATTTTTCTTCAACCAAACTCCTGTCCAGTGTTTGTGCAGAACTGACTCTCGTTTTCTCTCTCTGTTGCAGGCGAGCTGCGGCACATCACTAAACTGAAACCATGGTCCCTGTTTGACGTTCTGGTGGAGAAATATGGTTGGTCAGCTGAGGATGCTGGCCACTTCACGCACTTCCTGCTGCCCATGCTAGAGATGGTTCCAGAAAAACGCGCCTCTGCAAGAGACTGCCTAAACCACCCTTGGCTCAGCTCGTAGCACCTTCCCCTCAGACACTCATTCCTTCCCCCTAGTGGCAGCCTTCAGGACTCCTCAGGTGCAGCCTGTTCTCAGTCTGGGGTTGGGGGATGAAAAGAGAGAGGGGGAATGAAGCTCGAAGGAGGGATGTATGTGGGCTAATGCAAGACTTTTGGTCTCAAGTTCATACAATCTGCACTCACTGTTTGTCACTCCCTCAGAGAGACATACACAAGCTTAGCTGGTGCTGACTTTTACCTAGGAAAAGGTTTCTTTGTCACCCTTATTTATATCAGTAACAGTTGAATAGGGTGATGTTTTGTAATCACAAAAAACAGCAAGAGAAGGGTTACAGACATAACAGGAAGGCATACTTTTTCAGGGTTGCAGTGTAGTAAATCTGAAGTGATCAAACAGAGAACATGAAGATGGTTACCAGTCATGTTTGTGTTTTAGGCTTTGAGGTAAATGTTTATAGGTATTTTCTGAAAGGCATGCGTTCGTGCCTTGTGCAACGTTTTCTTGAATGTTCTTGAGTAGTTGAGCTACGTCTTGAGCTACTGTGAAACGTCTTGTTTCTGGTTTTATGATTCCAGTGTTCGAGCTTTAGGTTGTCTCCAAAAAAAATCAGGAATGTCTAGTATTGGCAGCTCTGCCTTGCACTGACAGTGTATACTGTGATCTGGTGGAACAGATTTGTGTCAGTGTTACCGCTTTTTCTGTTTCTCATGTGTAACAGGAAGCCCATCTGAGTCCCTCTCTGCTTTATCCCTCTCCTCTCTCACCTCCTCTACCCCCTCCCCATCACAGAGAAAGAGCCCCTGAGTCAAGGTTCTGCCACATAACTGTTTACAACCCTCCCTTGCCCCATAAAATCCAACAAAAAACTCACCCTTATGCTCAGCCAGAGCTGCATGCCACTCTTCAGGCCCCTGCAGACACAAAGGAGACTCCCAGGCCGCAGGGTGAGCTGTTGCCTCTGGATTTAAAAGAAAGAAAGAGCAAGCGGGTGTTTGATGAACAAAATACAAGAGACAGACCGCTCATTCTCAAAGATTTCCTTGTGGTCAGGAGAGACTGATGGCGAAAAAAGGACAAGTAAAACAATGTTCCACTCATCTGTTGAGATTCCTCTACTTTGGTTCTTTCATCTCGCTCATTTTGAAACAGGTTGAAACCAGAGTTCTTTTGTGTGAAGGCTCTGGTTCGAGCCGTCTGCTGTTGACACTCTTAAGCATTCCTGCTGCCACATAAATGCTTCCTACTGTTGTACAATGATACCGGTTCTTTTTATTTTTGTCAGCAAGCACCTTCATGTTCGTGGCAAGGTGAACCCAAACCTTTTCCTGGTTCTACCTGAACCCTGAACATTCCCTTTTCGTTCCTGAACATCTCCAGTAGAGGATGTGTAAAAACTGAGGTTGCACTTGTGTATGTTTTGTTCAGGCATAAATTCCACTGTACAGAGCTCCACCGTTCCAGCTCCAGGCTGACATCTGCCCCACTACAGGACTATAATGCAGCTTATTTAGAGGGCGGAGCCTCGCTGCCATGGAGACACAGTTACAGTGACACAGCTGATGCTGCTGGAGGCTGTTGGAATGTGAGACTGACTGTCGCCCCTGTGGCGGATTAAGGGTACCACACCCCCCGCCCCGCACACACTGCAGCTCTCTCTCAGTGCCAATGCCACTCTTCCACTGTCCAAATCTCTCATCATCACAGTTAGTCCAGTCGCCTATTTTCGCAATAAAAACGAGTATAAATAGATGGTGAAATATTTTTTAAAACGATATTTAATTCCTTTAAAGAAAAAAAAAGAATTCTGATGTTGTGACAGTGACCGAATTTCGTCTTATTATTGAGGTGATTGTGTTTTGTCTGTTTAGAGATGTTTTTATTTCTTTTGTAATTATTATAATTAACTATTATTGCCATTAGTTATTTTTGTTTGGTTGTCATCTCCTCCCTTTCTCATTACATTGAACAGTGCTGCTCTGTATGGACTAGTGTGATGGTGAAGAAAATTATCAAACATTTTTGCAATAATAGTGAATTTTTGCACCAAATGCTCCTGATCTCTCACTTAGCCATGCTGACTGTTCTTCCCGACAATGACAGAATAGCATCTCTTCTTGTCTGTTTTTCTTCGACAGATTTAATAAAATTGTAAATGAATGGACTCCTTTCCTTTCACCTGGCCGTTCAGCAAGGCCTTCACAGTTATGTAACACAGCCGCCTGGTCGCAGTTCTTTTGACTGCCATACACTGAAAGGAGACTGAGTGCGTTTTCATTAGGTTGAATCAGACATAACATAAAAAAAGCAAAAAAATATAAGTAGAGACACACCATGTGTTTCACAAAAACATCATTTAGAACTTCTAACACTTTCAGAGGGCAACTGTGAGTCATATTCTTTACACAGGGGTAGAGATATGTTTATATATTTGAGCTCAGTCGGTGTCTCAGAGGTGCTCAACAGCTTTAATTATATAGTGACAGCTGATCATGAGGCCTACATTCAGTACTTCCAATGCACTTTTTGTTTGTTTTTAACATATTGAGTGTGTCCTGATTACTTCTTGAGGTAAATTGGATTACTTTGTGGTTTCTTTAAATGGCCTTTATGGGCAGCTCAGCCCATAAAGGTTTTGCACCATTTATTACAGCTGAGGAAATTAATGACCAGTATTTGGAAACTTGGCAAGTCCTATTGAGCTACAAACCTGCAAAAAGTAATGTTTTAAGCACATCTAAGTATGAGAATTAAAACTGACTACTTTCCAAATATTCTGCTTAATTTGGTAATTGAGATCAGTTTATTAAGAACAGTTTATTAAGAACAGTTTAAAATATTAAAGGCAGAGAAACTTAACAACTCTTGCAGGTGTCAAGGACCTTTAAAGGATGACTTCAGGGTCTATTTATGCCATATGTACCTCTCTACCAAAGCTGAATTTTATAAGTACATTTTAGGCCAAAATCATACATCATGCCACAGGCAGCATAACCATTTCATATCTTTCTAAAGAAGTGCTTAGAAGCATTGACATCTTCAGATGTCCATTTCGTAAGATAGTCTCCAGAACAGAGCACTTCACATCAGAAGGTACATTTTAACCATTTAATTAAGATTAAAATTATTGGTGCAATTACACCTTACATAAGCCCCAGAGCTCTCTCAATCTATTCAACTGCTCCCCTTAACAACACACCAGTAGATGTGAACTATATGTCCATAGATTTGTAATAAAATAGAGTATATGTAGGGAGTTTATCCTTTTCTGTAGTAACTGCCTGCATTAGTGAGGCCTGATACTGATTAGTTTTACAAGCTGTGTGCAACTGTATGCTTCTTTTAGGACTAAACTGTATAATTTAACCAAACAGCCTTATAGTGTGCTTTTGTGTAATGGTTTAACATGCCTCAGATTCCCTCAGAGCCAGGAGTTCCTAACTTCTACAATGTAATAAGCTTTTACATTTCTTTGCAATAATATGTTGGCTCTAGTCCTAAACATCTTGCGAACATAAATACTAGACCAAAACATTTCCATTTTTTAATGCTGCCAGTGCAGTACCTTTGGCGAGGTTTCTGTTTTTTCTTTTTGCTTTTGTGGACTGTCTGGCACAGGCGTTTGGTGTGCTAGGTATTTGCAGGCTTATGTTGTGTAGATACATTTCTCTGATACCTCACCCAACATGAAAGTAACAAAAGACTCAAATTCATTAATCGAATTTTCCACAATTTTATTACGAGATATATTACAAACATCTAAACCCCTCGTGGAGTTTTGAAGTTCATGCCGACTGTTGGCTGAGTGACCTGTAGGTTGGATAGATTGCCAAAATCCTGCAAGAGGAACAGACAGACAAATGGGTTAAGACTAACCTAGATAGCTTAAGAGGATATTTTCAACATGAAAAAGAACCCAAAAAACTGCTGTTTACATAATGGATTATTTGCAGTGTTTAATTTGCCATATGAAATGACTCAGGACTTATAAATCCATATGCATCCATATAAAGTGAATGTCTGAAAGATACAGGGTTTGTCAAGAACATGTCTAGCAAACACGGGAATGTCTTTCATGTCACTCTCCCTGTAGTATCAATGACCTGGCAACCAGACACCACAGCCACTTTCGATACAGGGGTTTACATCAAGTTCCTTCATTTTTAGCCCAAAAGTCAACATACCAGAAGCTTAAGCATCTCCTTGGTATCAGGGTCTACTTCAATGATTTCCTGGTCCAAAGCAGACACCTGTAAAGAGAAAAATAATTACATTACAGAGAACCACAAGTCTCTCTTCTTCAGACAGCTCAGAGTTACACAAATGCCAAATTAAGATATGATCAAAAGCTTTCAGCTGCAGATTATGCGCCTAAAATCACATATTCCACATTTAAATCCATCCTGTCTGGTATAAATAGGCTCTAAAGCACATTGAGCATTCTCTCATTAACCCCCTTTTAACCAAGTGCTTAGAAGCATCTCACCCAGCACCTGTGGCGATTAGGTCTGGGTGATATGGTACATCACAATACTTTACAGTTTCAGGATACAGATAATAACTACGTAGGTTTGAGATTACAGGTGAAAACAGCAGTTTTTTTCTCAAGTCAAATAAAAACTAGCACACTACTAAACCTAAACCAAGTGAAAGAGAAGTTAAAATTTTCACTCAATAATTCCCCACACACTATACTGTACTCTTTAATAAATCAGGCAGTTATTCTTTAAGTACATATTTACAATATGCTCAGAAATGCTTAGTAACGATGTAATTTATCACAATAATGTAAACCATGTCCACCCCTAAGTGAGATTAATGCTTTCTAAGTGCAACATCAATTGTACAGCTGTCTGAAACATACAGGGTTTGACAGGAACAAGTAATCCTGCAAACACGGGAAAGATTCAGTTTTCTCTTCCTGTAGTATCAATGACCTGGCAACCAGACATGCCACAGTCACTTTCGATACAGGTGTCACCAACACAGCAACTCTAGCAGACACAAAAGATAAAACTGCAAAGAGCAGAAATGAGCAGCCACTACCCAGCAGGACAAAGTGGTGGCTGTACATTTTCACCCTTTCTTGATCAAGCAGTGATTCAATATTTGTTCCTTTGGTCTATTCCCCCCCAGCACTTTCCTGCAAAATCTTGCTTCTCACACAGTTAAAGCCAAATGAAACTGCAACATTGAAATTACATTGAAAAATAATTATGTTAACCAGAATGGTGTTCCCTGATGAGCTGCTCCACCAAATCAAGCTGCTACTGTGATCACTGACTGACCACGAACCAGAGTTAGATACAAACATGAGCCTAGCAAACATTCGTAAATGTCAAGTCCACACAGGGAACAGTGACCTCCACAAATCATACTCAGAATCAGGCCTTGCTTTGTAGGGTTTTTGATGAGTGATGTCTTATATAAGCAGGATTTGTACATCTACAAAAAAGTAACAGCTTGTAAAATGAGGAGACACTGTAACTCAAGTGTAAAAGGATAAAAAGCTCCATTAGCTCAAATTCTCACCCTCCAGATCCACGTCAACACAGATCAACAGGCTATAACCGATCTTCTCCATCTGCTCCGTTAATTTGGCCATCACTCAATTTCCTAACAAAGAAAACTTTCTAGAGGCTTGGAAACAGCAAGGGACCCAACTCTGCGTTCTTAAAACCAAAGCCCCATGTTTCATATTTATGCATCTCCCTGAAGCTCAGGCGCTCACCGCTTCATTGTTACGCTTTTACAGAAAGACAGAAGGTGGCCCAGCCTCTAGCAAATGAAGTAAACTATGAGGTGCTTGCTCACAGCCAGCATAAATTTATCAACATCAAAAGCAGAGCAGAAAAGAGGAGGCTCCCAGAGGATTCTATAACAGGATCTAATCGCTGCACAGTAGACGACT
>JBBPDE010000128.1:10900810-10923512 GCA_037974605.1 Nannopetersius ansorgii
TCACCACTTTCACACACAAACTCCCTGCACTACTAATATACACTATACCTTTTATGGAACCACCAACACACTTCACCTTCATCACAAACACATTATACCTTAACATTACACTCTTAAATCCATCTACACTTTACAGCCTTCACCTGTACCACCAACACACACACAGCCTTCACCTGTACCACCAACACATACACAGCCTTCACCTGTACCACCAACACACACAGCCTTCACCTGTACCACTAACACACACACAGCCTTCACCTGTACCACTAACACACTGCCTTCATCTGTACCACTAACACACACACACAGCCTTCACCTGTACCACTAACACACTGCCTTCACCTGTACCACTAACACACAGCCTTCATCTGTACCACTAACACACACACAGCCTTCATCTGTACCACTAACACACACACAGCCTTCATCTGTACCACTAACACACACACAGCCTTCACCTGTACCACTAACACACACACACAGTCTCTACTTTTACCTCTTTGTACTTGGAATACTAACACACACTACCTTCACCTCTAACAGACAATCCCTGCATGAGGGAATCCAAAACTGTGCTAGAACCCACAGCTCCACTCTGCTAAATCAGACACACAACAGACCCTCAGCCAGACTTCATGCAGTTATTTCACAGTGGACTTTCACAGCCTGATGCACACCAACACACCCACAACCCCTCGAAGTTAAAGACCCCCGGTTCAGTCGTATAAACCCACTTAGTGTGTTCTGCGTGTTCTCCGGCAGTCTGCTCCGTTAGCAGAGCTCCGAGGAGCCGCTCTCTTCTGAATTACAGCACAGAACAGCGCAGTCTGTCTGTAATACCCGCACATCAGCACACAGACAGCGGAGAACCGCAGAGCGGCGGGGTTCATCATGTCCGAGGACGAACAGAAACGGAGGATTACAACTGATTTCAGTGGTGGAGAAGACTGAAGGAACCCACCATGATGGATCAGCAACAGCGAAGAGAACCTGAAAGAGACCAGGAGGAGTTTAACAACGGAGACAGGAGGAGCTCTGGTCTGCCCTCTGTCGGAGCGGAGACCGAGGGATGGACAAACGTATTGGGTCACATCTGTTTTTAGGGATTGGGCTCGACCCCTTACTTCCAGTAAAGGACAATATTGTCGCCAACGCGATGCTTCCAACTTTGCAGACACAGTTTACCGTTTCTATTCCAGCATGACTGTGCCCAGTGCACAAAGTAAGCTTAATAAAGACATGGCTGGGTGAGTTTTGGTGTGGAAGAACTGGCCCACCCAGGCTTGACCTCAACCCCATCCAACACTGTTGGGATGAACTGGAACGGAGTGCCTGGCCTCATAAACGCTCTACGAAACGAATGGCAACAAATTCCCACAGAAACTCAAAAATTTTGTGGAAAGAAGATTGGAACCAACTCCATAATAAAATCCAAAGTCCCTGTTGGTCAGGTGTCCCAATACTTTCGTTCAGATATACAATTTACATATTCATAAAATAGAGGCAACCACAAAAATGTGTTACACAACTGTTGACCCCTACAATTCAGCCACATCACTCATTAGACTCCTCCCATACTTCTCACCATGGACCAGCACAGAGAGCACATCCCCTTCCTGATCACTCACCTCATGGCTTCTCCCATCATCCTGGGTCACCCATGGCTCCTCACTCATGACCCTCTCATCTCATGGACACAACAGAAGATCCTCCAGTGGGGTACGACCTGTCAGGATCTTTGTCTCATGGCACCTGCTAGGACGTGCTCTGGGGAGTCCACTGCCCCCAACGTTGATGCTGAAGCCATCCCTGAGCCGTACTAGGACTTAGTGGAGGTCTTCATATGTGGCAGAAGGCCTCAAACAGGTCACTATTCACACCTCTTCATCTCCAGCGGCCACAGGGGTCATTTCACAAAATTGGACTTGAGAAGTGCCTATAATCTCTTCTGAATCAGGGAGGATGGCGAGTGGAAGATGGCCTTTATCACTCCCACCAGTCATTGTGAAATGCTGGTTATGCCGCTTGACTTGTGCAATAGTCTTGCAGCGTTCCAGCAATTTATGGCACATGCTGGGGCGGTGGGTCTTCGTCTACTTGGATGACATACTGATCTACTCCAAGACCCCAGAAGTACATACCCAGCATGTCCGGGCAGTTACAGAGGTTCCTGGCCCAACGACTGTTCTGTAAGTTGGAGAAATTCACTTTCCTCCAGCATTCCACCACTTTCCTGGGGTTTGTCATCTCCCTTCAGGGTGTGGCCATGGAACCCCAGAAGCTGGATGCTGCGTGTAACTAGCCTCTACCCACTTCACTTAAACAGCTTCAGTGTTTTCTGGGGTTTGCTCATTTCTACCCAAGCTTTATCTGGGGCTTCAGTTCGGTCGCAGCACCTCTTACTGCCCTCACCAGGCTCACCACATCACCCTTCATCCTCAACTCAGCAGCCTTTCACCATCTGTGCACGTCATTCACCTCAGCGCCCATCCTCCTTCACCCAGACTCTGCCAAGCCATTTGTTGTGGAGGTGGACGCCTCTGATGTGGGCGTAGGACCCGTTCTCCCAACGAGGTCCAGACCACAAACTGCATCCGTGCAGTTTCTTCTCCAGACAATTTAATCCCACTCAACAGTGATACGGGGTGGGGGACCATGAACTGGTGGCCATCAAGTGGGCTCTGGAGGAATGGTGCCACGCCCCCTCGTCATGGTGCTGTGCCCAAACTTAAATAACCACCAGCACGAGGACGAAGGAGCGTGGTGGATGAGGCCCAAATGTCAAAATAGCAAAAAAATGCATGCAGAACATCTGCAGTTTCTGTGTTAGCATAGGATTACAGTAAACAATTATTAGTTAGGTTCTCAGAAAAAATCCGAGATGGACTGATCCGCATAAAAGTGGGGGTTTACTGTATATGCATTTCTGTTGTCATGTCCACACATCCCCAAAAACACCTTGTTTTTTGAGCATAACATTTAACCAGTCCATATTTTACTGCTTTCATAAGCTGATGCTCTCGAGGCATAGCACTCACAAGCATCTAACAGTAACCTAAATGTTCACCTTAAGACTTCTTTAAACTCAGTCGTTCATTCATGACTCTGACACAAGGTGAAGGTTAAGAGAGATTTTTTTTAATTTGACATAAAAAAGGGTCCAAACTTGAGCGCCCCCCCCCCTTGTGGGTGTAAGGAATAAAAAAGACTTCAGTGAGGCTGCGAGTGGCTGTTCACACAGGGCCTCAGAACAGCAGCCACCACACATAAGGTCAGCCTGACTGTCTGCAACAGAAACGTTCCAAAATCAGAAAAAATAGGGTTCTTTACAACTGGAGCCCTTAAGCACAGTTAAAGCATAAAGATACATTTTAGAAGTGACATTCAATATTTTAACACAATAGTAGGCCTATTAACAATACATTTTGTCGGCCCATTTTTCCCAGACACAGACTAAGCCTTGTAGTACAATAAATTACAGGAGTTTCCAATGAAAAAAAATCCCTGCTGACATTCAGTCCAGGGCAAGGCCCAAACTGTGTCAGGAAAAAAAGAGCTCTTTAGGAATGAACCTGTATCTTTGTTACTCAGAAACCACAATCAGACCAATACCAGACATCTGCGTTCATAGCTTTGTACACGTTTGCTTTACACCGTTTAAGAACAGAAAATATAAATAAAAAAACCTCCAAAAACAAATTAATCAAAACAAAAATAAGACTTTTCTTCCATAGGACCATGAACAATTCAATATTTTACATCATTTACAACAGGAAAAGAAATCATATTTAGCAGCCAAACCAAAAACATGATCGCATTTATACCAGTTCAAAGTCCATCATATCAGAGGTTGGGAAACGAAACAATGGAATGCATTTCTTACCAAATCTCAAGCCAAATCTCCAACGAGTCACTCCTCACAAGGGCACACAACACTCACAGGACCGGTGTTCCCTCACACAAAACAACCTTGGTTCTAGTGTGGTTTATTTAAAATCCCTTTTAACTGGTTCAATCTGTGAAATCTGTGAAGGAGAAAAGGGACGATATAGTTTAAGTATTCTAACGGAAAGTTGTTGAATAATGAACTCTCAAACAGTGGCTTCTCTTTATTCAAGCGTGGGCTCCTTTGCTTTATAAATAACAGTGGTTTAGAAAAGAAAACAAATACTTAATACCCCTTCCACAGAGCACATCAGGTCAGTGCGCTCTACCTGACGTAAAGACCAGTTCACTGCATAAATTCAGACACATGTGGAAGGATACAGGTACCTGGCACGATAAAAATACTCCACCTGTTTCTAAGTCCCAGTGTACCAGCATTTAACAGCACCAGAACTGAAACTGGACGAGACACAAAGGCAAATAGACAATAAGGTTCCGTTTCAACAGGTCTCGTCACACACTCCTGACAGGAGGAAATACGGAATTGACTGTTCTTGGAACTTGCTGTTTAAAATAATAAAAGTTTTCAATCATGACAAATCAAGCAAATATTGAAATCCAAAACTTATACCTGAATACATGAGTGTGGATCAGTTAAACCAGACAAGGAAGATTCTACTCTCACTACTGCATCATGTCTCCAGTGCACAGAGGCAGGATGAAGCCATGAAAGAGATCAGAACTCATTCACATTCACAAAAAGCAGCTCAGTGTACATCGCTCGCCTCTGAACACTCAGCTTTAAGCATGCCACGACTAGAAGTAACAGCAACCGACATCATCTGACCATACATCACCTGCTCTAGGATTCTTTACAAAAGACCCAAGAAAAGAATGACAAGTGCATTTCAAACTCAAGTACGTTTCAAGACTGGGTCAGAAAGTGTCCAAATGAATAAAAAACATTCATATTTTAAAATGAAAATAAAAAGAAAATAAAAACACAAGTAAAATCACACAAATTACAAATTATACACAATTCATCATCTAACTAAACAGCTTTACAGTTTGTATATGGCTAATTCATGAGAAAAAGCACAAATCCACTCCAGACTTTCATCCACCCCACCAGGAGGTGCCACTGAGACCATAGTGTTTTCAAACAAACAAAAGAAGTCAAATATTCACAACCAATAAAATCATCATCAACAAAGTGAGCACATACACTCATATACAGTGTACATGTACAGATAACATCACATCATATTTTGAGGCCTGGATAATTAAAATACAAAATAAAGGTTCATTTTGTTCAAGGCAAAATCAGAAGAAAAAAAAAGACGAGTTCCATCTTTGACTGCAAGCATTTTTCAAAAACAAGAATAAAAAACATGAACAGTCAAAGAGTTACAGAAGCAAACTGTTGCAGCAGAATTAATGCTAGAGATAGGCAGCTGATAACCAAATCATACACTCACATTCACTCAAAACATATCAACAGCTAGTCGGAGGACCAAAGTTGAAACAAGTTCAAACAGATGTGAGAGTAGAGCACAATGCAACTATAGTGATCCCTCATCCTCAATAAAGATGCAATGATCTTTAACACTATTTATTCCTATATTCATGCCATCCCAACTCAGTCATCTTTAGTTCCAATACTAACCGGAATATGCTTCAACACCAGTTTTTAAAGTCTCTCTCAAAGTATGCAGATACACCGATCAGCCATAACATGAAAACCATCTGCCTAATCCCAAGCCTGTTAGTGGTTCCACTGAGGTACCCTTGAGCAAGGTACCATCCCCGCACACTGGTCCCCGGGTACCCCCCGTTGGTGGAAGCCCACTGCTTCACTCAGAGAAAGGGTTAAATGCAGAGAAAGTAATTTCACACTGTTCACGTACCACTTTACTAATGAAAAGCAGATACTTGATCAGATTGAGATGTGTTGAATTTGAAGATCAAGTCAACACCTTGAACATTTCGTCATCATTTCTCAAAAGATTCCTGAACAATTTTTGCAGCATGCTAGGGCACATTTTGTTGGTGAATGAAGCCACTGCTATTAGGAATATGGGTAGCGATAGAGGGGGTATACTTGGTCTGGTACAGTATTTAGGTAGGTGTTACATGTCAAAGTAACAAGAACGTTGCCCAGAATATCACACTGCCTCCACATCTCTTCCCCAGGTACACAACAGACATGCACACGGCTGTCCACATGATACAAGATAGCTTGAATCCTCTGACCCAGCCACGTTCTTTGGTTGCTCCATGCTCCAGTTCTGACCTTCATGTGCCCACTGTATGTCTTTCAGCAGTGGACAGGGGTTGGGATGGACACTCTGCAGCTACACAGATCTATTCACAGTAAGCTGTGATGCACTGTGTTCATAGCCAGCATTGTTTTCAGCAATTCATGTTATAGTAGCTCTTCTGTGGAACCAGAAGGAGAAGCCTTCCCTCCTCATATGCATCAATGAGTCATGGGCACCCACAACCTTGTTGTTAGTTCTCCGGTTGTCCTTCACTGGATCACTTTTAGATACTAACCACTGCACACTGGAGATGCTCTAGTCCACGATTTGCACAGATCAACTTCAAGACCTGACTGTTCACTGACTGCCTACTGTATCAAACCATTTGACAGGTACCACCTGAACAAGATAATGTCATTCATTTGATTAGTCAGTGTTTATACTGTTGTGGCTGATCAGTGTATAGTTAGGGAAGGGGCTGGTCCAAGAGGAACTTAAAGGAGATCTGGATCTGAAGCAGGTATCAGACTGGGTTCTTTACCCAGCTAAAATGGCTGGTATGATTGCAGCTCTGCTGAGCAAGTCTAGTTAAGGCATTACAAAGTACAGCCAGCAGGGGACACAAGAGCAGAGGCCTGAAGTAATGAGACAGAGCAAGTCCTTCCTCCTTAAATGTTCGATCATACGTACATAGAAAACCCACTTTAGAAGACAATCTATTGCTCTTGTCTGTGGTGGAATGATCAAAAACAGGAAATGGAAAGGTTACTTGAAAATTTTGTGACAAGTGAGAATGCTCAGGGAAGAGGTACCGCACATTCAGCAGCTGAAATCTTCTAGATTGCAGTAGTTAGCAAACGTGCAATGCAGTTTTGGGCTAAAAATAAGTAGTACTGAATTGGGTTCTCTCTTTATACACCAGCTGTAAATGTAGTAAGAGAAGCCATGGGGAAGATCATGCAAACTACAATACGATTAAATACAGTTTTGTGAAATATGGCTTTTGGTTATCTAATCAAACATTTCACATGCCACAAATACCTTCAGGATAAATAGTTTGAATACATGGAGTAATCTATCTGTTTTTGATCTTAAGGGAAAAGGATAAAATCCTTTCGCAAGGTCAGTCATTTTTCCCGAAATCCTTCACAACATCGTACAGTTCTACATACAGGCACAGTATGTATTGCACATCTACATGCAGTCCACTCTCTCACCTAATTATGATTGTCATGAAGTGTTGGGTGGGTTTTAAACACTATTCCTACTGTACCCCTGAACGATTCAGAATGAGGCATTATTCTGTGGTGACACCACTGTGCATGTGTTGGTATTGCTGACTTTTGGTTTTAGGTGATGTTGAATCAGTGCATGTAACTGAGATTTATATTCCAGACTCTGCACAGAACCTGAAGTATAAAACTACAATGGGGTGTAAACATATTGTGCTTTGGAGTCTAGGTACCACCAGGTCATGATTTCCTCTTTGTCTAAAAGCATGGGAAAATAGGGAAACATGAGAAAAATAAAAAGGCCAAACAAGGCCTGTGAGATTTAAACATATGGGTGTGTTGTGGGGGTGGATGGTTTGGTTGACATTGCTGTCAAAATGTCCACAGCTAAATGTGTCCCTGCAGGAAAAATACAGCATGATGGTCCTCTATTGACTGGCTCTTCATTAGAACAGAACTCTGCAAAAATAATAAATGAAAACATACAAATCAAGACAAAAGGCAGAAAAAAACAGAGTGCAAAAGGGAGACGTAGTCCTGCGCAGGTGCTTCTGGACTGTTAAGGAGCCTGTCTGAGGAGTCTAGGGCAATAAACCATCATGTGTACGTATTGGCCGTTTCAGTTCCAGCCGTGAACGGCGTTCCCTGGGGAGGCTCACATTAGCAGTGCAGTGAAAACGAGAAGTATTTTGGCTCATTTGTGCCTTGGAGAACTCTTCTTCCTCTTACGTTTGAAGAAGCAGCAGCACCTGAAGGAGAGGGGTGTCAAAACACAGACTATTAGTTGCATTTGTGAAGGGGAATCCACAGACAGAGAATGTACACGATCACACAGAACTAACACTAGCACAGCCATGATACGTCAGGAGAAAAGACGTGAAAGGGTTTGTGAGGGTTTTGAGAAGAACCACATGAAGCTTAGGCCACAGAGACAACAAGAAGACGGCCGTTGGAGGGGGTGGGGGGGGGATGTACACACATGCCGTGGCAGCAGATTTAAGATACAGGAGTGGTTTATCAGATTGAGTAAGAAGTCTGCTGCCTCTACATCAACATTATTAAGACGTGACAATAATGTAGTGACTGAAAGTTTTTACACTGCCATCTATAATACCATCATACGACAAGAACAAGATCAAAATAAAGAAAGTATCGTTTTTAAACAGCATCTTTTGCTGGAGAACATTTAGAATGACAGTTCCTTTCGCACACATAGAAAAGTCTCGCCTCGTCAAATAAGTGTTAGCAAATAAGTGGTGAAGAAAATGAGTCTACAGTCCAATGCCCTGCCCAGCCAGGCTCTGTCTCATAATAGAACCATTCAATTTGAGCTATAACCTGAACGTCTGCCTGTGCAGCGCAGGTCAGTACTACAGTTTATCTTGCCTGCCCGTCCCTGGAGTGGGATGAGTACAGGAGAGAGGAGAGACTCACCACAAGTTGAGCATTTTCACGCAGCTACAGAAAGTGTAGAGAAAGAGATAGAGATTAATACTATACACACAAATGGGTGGAGTGACATGCAACAGTGCAATGTGAAAGAGAATGCATCACACATACACACACAAGGCAACATACATACAGAAAACAAATGGGGTGGTGCAAAAGAGAAGCAGCTAGACCCTGTGAAGCTTAGAGGGGACAACACAGAGATATGAAAGAAGGAGGAAGAAGACAGAGAAAGGGAAAAAACATACTTAGCCTCATCCACCACTTCCACTTCTGCATGCGTTGTTATTGGCGCATTGGAATGGGCTGCTAATGGGTCATCTGCATTGAGTTCGCCATTGGTTGAGCTAACCACCTGCAATACAAGTTTAGTCAATCAGAAAGAAAGTTTAATGTTATTATTTATTAATTATTTATCTTGTTGCCATTGTTCCCTCCTATAAGAGTACACATAATATAGATTGTATAATATAACCAAATATACACATACAACTAAGTGTGCACTAAAGAATATTCTTAAATGAAAAATGAAAAAGCTATATATATTATGTATATATAACCCCCTCCACTTTACACCAAATGCCAGAATTTACACCAAATGGGATTATCCCACACTTCCTCAAACTGTGTCAAGCCAAGTAATACTCACATGAACACAAAATGTGACAAGTATAAAGAGTAGTAGCAGAATTCATTTTAGTTCTTTTTTTTCCAGTGCAAAATTGAAGAAACAAATTTCAGACAGCATTTGTGTTTTGGCAGTTTAACTACATTTGGTGTAATGGGAAAACTGTGCATATTTTTGCCAAAATATTCTTTAACTAAACAATGAGTATATATTGCACTCCTTTCAAGCCCTCTCACCAATTTGCAACTTAGCTGAGCAGGGGCCAAGATGAGAAAAATAAAGAGTGCAAACAGGAATAGCATGTGAACAGGAACAGCAGGAATAGTATGTGAAGCACTTTGGATTGGCAGAATCGAGTTGAGGGCCATGATGTGTCCAGACCCTCGCTGTACCTGCGCAGAGCCCCCATGCCGGTCAGCAGCCAGATACGAACTTAGGTAGGACAGGTTGGTCTGCCGGTGAGGCTGCACGTCCCTCGCTCCCCTGTGATCCAAGCTGGCCGTCTACCCCACACAAAAGTAACAGGAGGGGCCAGTGGGAGAGAGGGGGGGGGTAGGGGGTGGTGGCCGGGGTTAGGGGTTGGGCCATGCATCGCACACACAGAGCATGAACGAACCAACACAGGGGACAGAGGCAAAGCAGAGCAGTGTTAGCAATGTGGTAAGAGCAAAGTGGTAATGAGACAAAATGCAGGGGGATTGACAAACCACCCCGTGCCAACTTTAGCTTTAAAAAACTAAACACCAGTCATTTGGGTCTTTACAGGCTGTAAGAGAGCTCATGGGCACCATATGACGATGAAAGGTCTAATACTCCTCATGACTCATCAGTCTTTGAGCTATTCTCTCAGGCCAAAATCCCAAGCACCACTCCAGTGACTCCATAGTCAATCCTGAACAACACACAATCCACCCATCTGCTCTTGTGAAATTAGCATATTTCAAGGGTGTGGCCAGACTGGGCTGCAAACAAGCTTCAGGTTTTTTCAAATGGCAGCCTTTGGAAGCACCTGAGGACAGTGGATGGCTGGAGGTAGCTCCAGACCAAGAGGTCATGGGTTCGTATCCTACCTTCAGCAGACCACCATTGGGTTCCTGAGCAAGACCCTTAACCCTGCTCCAGGGAGACTGTCCCCTGTAGTTAGGGAATGGAGGTCGCTTTGGATAAAAGCGTCTGATAAATGCCGTAAATGTAAATGCTAACAGAGATGGTTGAATACAAAAGCCTGATCTATACCAGACAAGAGCACTTTCTTGACACATTGTCTTCTTGTTCCCTTCTTCTTTCCCTCTAAATAAGGATCAGTACACATTGTATGGCTCACAGTCATAGGCATAACTGATTTAAGGTCAGCATTCTTAGGCGCTTCATAAATGCAGGCCAAGGTGTAGCGCAGGGTGATGTCAGTAGTATAGGAGCAGTCTGAGATCAGCCAGACAAGCCACAGGACAGAGTTGCACCACTCCATCTTAGCCAATCAAAGTGGAGCTTGGCCAGCCTGGCCAATCAATATGCAGTAGGGCCACTGGAGGAAGGGGGTGGGGGACTGGATCTCCTCCAACATGGAAATTAATTTTTCTCTCCAGGGCTGCCTTTATGATTCCACAGCTCTTTGTCTCATTCTCTCGTCATCTCTCCTCAAGCTATTTAACACCTTACACAATTGAGAAGGTAACTGTGTAAACTAAAATGGTGCATACACAACAGTCTTTGTTTTTAAATGGTCACTCATGAAGACTCATGAGAAAATGGCAGTGGTTCACCTCAGTTTTGTTTCTGGAGTAGCAGTAAAAAGTGCTGTTTACCTGATTACGCAGTGGCTGATGCTGTGAAGCTCTCTCTCTGTTATTATGGGTATCTCTTGTGATGGCAGAGGCTCCTGAATCCACAGGCACTGACCCAACTGGTGTTGGCTAGTAGAGACACAAGAGAAATGCATGAAATCAAACACACAGCACTAATTTAAATGAGCAAAGATGAGCCTAAACTGATCTTTACTATTTTCTCTATGACTGCAAAATTGTAAAAATGAAAACTTACTATTTGTCTGCCGACCCAGTCATATGTGTAGTCAAACGTATATCCTTTCCTCTCAAAGAGTTCAGTGAAGAGAGTCCGCAGATATTCATAATCAGGCTTCTCAAAAAAATCTAACCGTCGCACATAGCGCAGGTACGTAGACATCTCCTCTACAAACGCAAAGACAACACATATTACAAGAAGACGCAGCTAGAAAACTTAATGAAAAAAATATTTGTATTGCAACATAGCCCTAGTTATGGTTAAAATTCCAAATAGTATAATGTATAACATGACAGCCATCTCATTATAGGTGAGCATTTTCTATAAGGAACTCTGTGAATGCTGTGAATGTTATGTGGAGCTTATGATTTCATCCATGGTTCATTTGCATGCTTTTGATAAGCTGTTAAATGTATATATTTGCAATAAAATGTAAAATAACAAATGTACTAAGCAATGCTATGTAAATATTTTAGGTCATCCATGTATTTTTATTAACACGTCAGTGCACTAAATTTTAAGTAATTTTTTTGACGTTAATGAGTGACAGTCAGTTACTGACTGCAGTGTATGTAAGGCATGAGCTCAAACACTAGACAAAAGACCCGGCCATACCTGGGAAGCTCTCACAGAGAACCTCAATGGGAGTGTTTCGTTTGGTGTCACCGATTTTCTGATAACGTTCCTTCAGTGTGTCAGCCTGTTAGACCAGGACAAAATAAACTTTTGAAAAACCCTTATTCAAGAAATACTTAATGAGCCATGATTTGGTGTGTTGAGTTACACTCACCTTCAAGCCCTGCCATGGTAAACTGCCTCTCAGGAAGTACATAAACATGTGACCCAGTGCTTCTAGGTCATCCCGTCGACTTTGCTCTAAAAACAAATAAAACGCATTTAATACAGCGACTGAACGATATCTGTAGTGAAAGTGACCTAAAATAAGCACATTAGGCGTCAAATTTTCTTTTCGGTATGTGTCTAAGTAATTGTGGCTATACCTTTTCCCAAATGTGTATTGATGGACATGTAGCGTGCCGTGCCAGTCAAGCTCTTATGTTCTCTGTAAGGTATGTGTTTTTTAGTCTCTGGGTCGATGTACTCCTTCGCCAGGCCAAAGTCAATGATGTGGATGATGTGCTCCTTTTTACTGGCCTGACGACCGATGAGGAAGTTCTCTGGCTTGACGTCCCGGTAAATGAGGTTTTTTGAGTGGACATACTCCATCCGACTTATCTACAAACAAACATAACTCTGAATTGCCCTATGGTCTGAAAAAGGACCACACAAATCAATTAGCTAAGCTACGGTAGATGTTACCATCATCAAATCGTCACATTTAAATTATGGGAAAACGTTGCTTTATAATGGAGAAGCTTGTGTCAGATCAGTATGAACAAGTACAAGTGTGAGGGACCACAGTGTAAGACTTTTAATGGAAATTCATTTTAAATCCAAGTCCTGGACACTCCAAGTTTGAAGTTTTCTCCAAAGGTTAACATACTGATTCACCACTCAAGCCCTTAATGGTCAAGATAAATAAATAGCTGTCTCAAGGAGTGGGACTGGAAATTGCTCATGTAATTACATAGAACTGGCCCTGTTGACAGGTGAGTCGAATAGTTATTCTCCCCAGTCCTTCTGCAAGGGTGGGCACCTGTCAACTCCTGTACACAAAACTGGGTCATCAGTGTTCAGATACCTTATGACACTGGGTGAACAGCAGCAGGAACTGGCTTCACACTTTCAGCACCAGACTGAGAACTAACATCAGGGAGGCAACAGAGGAAGGAAAGAAAAAATACTTATTTACTAGCTGAATTGCAATCATGAGGACGGTCTTCAAGGAAAATGTTCGGTCACACAGGTCAAACAAGTCCTCCAGACTGGGTCCTAGAAGCTCTAGAACCATTGCATTATACTTCCCACATGGGCCAAAGTAGTAGACCTGTGGCAACCCTTCCACTGAGAAAGAGAGAGAGAGAAAGAGATACAGAGAAATAGATTTTTGTTATCTTTTAATTACTAAATTGGAACAAAATGCAAGTATGTAACTTCAATATGGCTTTAATTTGGAAACGGTTAATTGAGTGACTGGCCTAGTTATGAAAAAGGAATAAGCTTTATGAAGAGCTTCATAAAATGTACTATCTAATTGGTTAAAGGAGTAATTTGCTAAAGCATATGCATCTTAAGTACTTGCTGAAATCCTGGACACATATTTGCATATCCATATTTACCCGATCTGTTCAGACTATTTGAATCACCAGTATCTAATAACCTTTCACACTCAATCAAAAAACTTTTTTTTTCAACAACTGGAAACTTGATTGTAGTAATAAAAGTAGCACGAAACTTTCCACTTTGCTGGTCATGCCGTGTCGCTTTTTTTCTGCTTCTCTAGTGGTACACCAGAAGAATCTGACTGCATAAACATCAGAAAGCGATAAATGACTCAACTTTCCCAGTATCTCGGCTTCTGTTTACGAGTCTCAGGTTCACAGTTCTACTGTGTCTTATGCAGGTAAATTGCCATGTCAATCCCATTTCAATCTCAGTTTGTGTTCATACAAATAAACCCTTTCTAGTTAATAACACTACATTGTCACATAGCAAGCGCTTTGGTGTGGATACAGGTGTGGGATCCACTCTGACCTGCTTGCGGCTGTTCTTGTCTACAATAGTATCGCATGTCACTGTTAGTATTCTGTTCCTGAAGACAATCTTAACTTAACCTCTGCTTTAAGGACGGCAACCACTTCATAAAGTGTCATTTTCTTTTAAAGCCCGTCTCATCCAAAGTACATCTGAATGACAGGGAATAATTCAGAGCAGCCTAGAGAAAGGCTTCTGTGAATCACAGTGGACAAGCTCTCTGTTATGTTTATGTGCGGGACCGATATCACCTTCTGTTTTATAACACAGGCTGGAAGAATTAAGTGTGAACATAAACAGTGCAGCCTCTTGGCGCTCCACCCCAAACAAACACATACAATGGATGACTGTTAATTTGAGAAATCCATAAAAGCCATCTAATAGCTTATAGCTACTGGTATAAATTTAAATAATGCAATATTATCTGTCAGCTGGGTGTAATCAAGCATTACCAACAGAATGGGCTGCACATAAACACCTACCAGCTTTGATGTTATTCACTATGCAGTGCTGGATTACATCTTCCACTAAATAAAAACAAAGCTTAAATGCACTATGTGTAGCATTTCTACATGTCAATGACCACCAGCACCCGGATTAAAGTCCAAACACAGATTAAAGTCCCAAATCTAGTACAATGAGGGAATACAAGTATTTAATATCAGTGCATATACGTACACAGCTAATTTTCACATGACTGCATTGTTCTTCTACCAAGCTTTCCTCTCATCACAAATATTGTAAGATACTGATTATGAGGATTATGAGGGTCCCTTTGATGCACTTGCAATTTTAAAATCTAAATTTTCAATGGGATTCAAACCAGGAGACTAGAGGTTCGGCCATGCAAACATCCTCACTTTTTATATAAACTAGTGTCTGGTTATTCTGGCTTTTTGGCTGTAGGCTTGGGGTTGTTATCTTAAGCGTCTTCTCCAATCATTTGTTCTTCCTTCTGTTATACGTAATGTGCTAATGTCATTGCAAAGAAGCCATCTCATCACGACACTCCCACCTCCATACTTCACTTCATGTAGGCTGTCCTTGGGATCATACTTTCTCTAAATATGAATTTTAGAGTTGAATTACCATTAAAATATTTGGTTTATGTGACTACAGAACATTGTGGTCACAGTGCAGTTCACTGTTTATTGTTCTCTTTGTAACTGATGTCACTTCTGCTTTCTGGCTCCTCTTTTATCAGTTTGGGAGCATGTTTTAAAATCTGTACAGTGACTTTCAGGTGTGGTCCTTTTCAATTGCATATTATAGAACCAATTACACTGATGGGGATGTTTAAGGGCTTCACTAGGACTCGGTAGCTTTTTTCATTTGAATGTTGTTTACAAATGCTCCCCTATATTAGGAAGTACCTTCACCTTCACTATGATTGCATTTTGCTGCATGAAATCTTCCTAACCACACCATAATCACAATCTGAATGAAAAGGATACATGTAGACCTTTAAAACATTGTATAAATGCTTTTAACTGGAACAATTTAAAGCACATTTTAATTTATGTTTAAGTTACTCTTTGTTCATATTTATAATTAGATCTGCCCCATTATCTGTATATACTGTATATTTAACCAATTTTCATGAATTCTAACATTTTTGCACAGCTACAAAACGGATCTGCTGTATAAGAATCACATGTTCAAAAGAGAAAAAGAGAAACAGGCAAAACTATATTTTACATCATCTGCAGCAAGGGTAGGCAAAAAAATGCTCAAGCCCACATGTTGTTCCTTTAGGGTGCTAATGGATAGCAGAAACTGAATCTCTGCTGTATAAGAATCACATGTTCAAAAGAGAAACCCTCTTTAAAGAAAGAGGTTTGTCAGGAGGGACTGAGTGTGGGCAGCCCATTAAAGACTGGGCAATAATGAAATAGATAAACTACCCTTGCTTTTAAAACATACATCAGATCATTCCTTCATACATGTACGCACCATCAGTCTAACTACTCTTAAATGCTGACTCACGGTTTTATATCTCACCAAATTACAGTCCCAGTGTCAGTAAACACCCCTCTTCCAGCATTAATCATCTAGGAGAGCTCAACAGGTTCTGCATGAATCACAAGCACATCATGTAGGTTTCTGGAAACAACAGAATTATGTAACTCGTCCCACACCAAACATGAACCAATCAGAAACATTTATGTGGAAAATCTTCTAGCTGAATCCTGACACACATTCCTAGAATTAATATTAAGCTTTTATTAAATATGTTTTTGACATGCAAGCTTTACATGAGTGATTTCACTAGCTGATTAGTTTATGGTTGTGTGTGTGTGTGTGTGTGTGTGCGTGTGAGTGAGAGAGAGAGGGAGAGAGAAAAAGAGAGACAGTTCTATGCCAAGAATCCAGATCATCCTTGTGCTTGAGAATCTTCTAGACTCTTACAAGAAAATTATGTTGCTGTAAGCCAAGTCTAAGATAAAGGGAAATTTTTACATTTGTGGTCCAATCAAAAGCCTTCGTGGCTCATCAGTGATCCGCAGCCTAGTGGTTCAGAAACCTGGTTCTAGGCCACTTTGTGAAGATTACTTAATTTTTTCCTCCCAACTCTAATGCTCTCAATTCATTTCACCAAGTTCTTGCCAATTACTTGATCAGTTGAATGAAGTGTGTTTAAGGAGAACCAAAGAAGCCTGAACAACTGTGGCCCACAAGAACTGGAGCGTCTGGAATATGAGCTATAGTGGAACAAGTTCCCAGACCCACTTTATTTTCCTAATCTGGAAATACGGGCATCGGTCACTGTCTCACTTTCATATTTGATGTTAAATTGTCATTGTCTTTAAATCCTACTGACATGCAACATGTACACACTGAATTTATTGAAATGTTTTGAGGTCTCACATATACTCAGCTGCATTTCACAGCAAAGCCAAGCTAAACTTCCTGTGATCGACAAAACTTCCTGTTTAGCTCTACGTGCAGAGATGAGATCTCCCACTGATGACCTAAAATGATAACCAGCACTCAGGAATCATCACTCGGCTCCATCTAACATACAGATACAGCACATTAACAAAACACTGCTACAAATACCCTTTATATGGGCCTGATATTACACAAAGAACAGGCACGCACAGCTGTGTGCGTCTCCCGCATGCACAGGTGCGTACAAAGACAAACACACAGACAAACTTCCGCACATGTGAACAGAATAATTCACACATGAATACACACAACATCAGGACAACGATCACGGGTCTCATCAACACTACAGGAAGACGGTTGCTCTTTGGCACCTGTGTTTCCAAGCAGAGTGTATGTGAGTGAGAGTCAGAGTGTCACCAAATGAGAGTGAGGGAGGAGCAGGCGTGTGTGAGAAGTCTGTGGGTTTCTTTTTTCAAAAAACAAAATACTTCAGAGAATAATGACAAAAAACTGATTCCTGAAAAAGTGCAAACGGGCTAAAATTATTGGCATATGACAACTGATTATTTCCAGTGCTGGAGTTACAGACAAAAAAACAACCATGTGTGGTGATTCTATTGACATCCAGTGATATGCCAGACATTAAATATATATTATAAAAAAGAGAAAGAGATAGCGGTTACCTGTGCTGCCCAGTGTTTTATAGAACCGGTACTCCAAATGCAGCTGTGGTGCCCTTGACTTTACAGGCTCCTGTAGGGTAAGAAACAGAAGCAGCATACGCATTACACCTTCAGGGACCTCACAAGAGCTTTACATTTTTATTTGCTCTTTCAACCATTCATTTTAGTACCTCGCTGTGTGTGCACCTCTCTACACATTCCTCCAAAAGTTTTTAATTCAGTATAGCATCCTGGGTAGCTTATGGCACATTGTGAAAGAGCTCCTCCATATTTAACTGGCAGCTCAGGATCTCAGTCATGAATCAAACCTTTCTGACTTTGAATCAGTAGACTCTCCCACAAAACAACTTAAGAAGTCCACAGCTCAAGCGAACATGTTAAACCACTTTCAAAAAACACCTTAAATTCAAAAAGCATAATTAACAATCTAAAATAGCGACTGCTACTTGTTAATAATCTCTTCAGCTGCCAAATGATCTGACAAGCAACGGTTCTGGAAATGGATGCAACGTTTCCAATTTTCTGCCTAATTTAGCCGTCTCCAATGCCACCTACAAGCTACGACTCCCGCAATCACATGACACCAGCAACACTGAGAGGGTGAAGGCTGGCACAAACTTCCTCTGAGTCATTTGAAGTGCCACTGAATCTGTCGCTAATGCAACACCATTGGACAGCATAACACGCTTGGAGGAGAGCGTTGACTGCCAAATGTCAGCCAACAGACAGCACTGCAAGACAGACCCACCCAGAGAGAGCAAAGCCAAATGTGCTGTTTTGGACTGTTTAGCACCACTGGGCATCCTGTTGATAGGTCCTTTCACAATGCATGTTCTGCACATGTAATATACATGGGCAGTTGGTGGCCTGGTGATCAGGGTCAGTTGCCTGTGTGACTGGAATGTCGTGGGTTCGAATCCTACTGTTTCACTTGGTGAATGGGTTAAATGCAGAAAAAGAATTTCACTCTGTTCACACGTGACAAGTGGTCACATACATGTAAATTTTTACTCCAGCTACATTAGATTCATATTTTATGATGCAGATAATATGCTTCGATTGTAAATGATTAAATATGTAAATGATTTTTATTACAGTCACATATGAATTTAAAGCTTTATTCACTTTTGGGAAAGTGCTGTCACTGGAGTTGCACCCTCCCCTCAAGGGTATGTCTTTAGTTCCTATCATTCTGGAATATAACTGTAACATGTTACAGTTTTTTCATGCTTTTTTCATCTTTAATAACTGAATGTAATGTCCTTTAAAAACTAAATTTTAAGGACCTTTCAGGATACCTACACTCTGTTTGTTTCTTAGGGGTATAATTTACACTTTCTTTTTATCTGGGCAGTTTCTAACAGTGTAAGAAGAAATATTTTTCTGACACTACTTACCAGTTTTATTGCCACATATTCATTGGTGTAAAGGTTCTTACCTGGAAAAAAACACAGAGAAAAAATGGCTAAATTCAGTTAGTGAAAAGCGTCGAGTCTTTCTCAAATTACTTTAGTTTCTACAAATGTATTTTAGTATCACAATCAGTTTCTTCATATACTATGCAGAACTCCAAACTACACCTCTGTTCTACCAATATTGTCTTGCATACTTCCATCTTCCATCCTGATGGAAGCATTGCTAGCGCTGGGGACCCCACGCTTGCTACACTGTTCCTGCCCTTAACTCATCTCTGTCAAGAGCAGGGACATTTGTCAAGAGCAGCAAGAGTATAATATCCCCAGAACAAAGATTGTAGACAACTGCAGTAATGCCTAAACTAATGCTTAAATCGCATGCTTAAAATGTTCACTTGTGCAATTACTTGATTTACTTGGGCCAAAAGTCTTATTTAAGATATGTAAGATGAGTCTATGTTAAAAAGACAAAAAGAAAATGAAAGAACTCAGGCATGCCCTACCACTTCCTTTCACTTCCCTACATGTAGAAATCTTTCCACGGTAAATCACACTATAGAAAATATCAAGCTAAAAAAAATAACAGCACCAACACTACAAGTAACTCCCAAAATGAAAACATATTTCAATATATGTGTAACAGCAAGCAGCAGGCTTAAACAGCACAAAGAGAACATGTCAACAGATTTGTTAAGTTATGTGCAAACTGAATCTTTGGTAATACTTTATTTATTTGCTGCATAACATTGACATTAAAATGTCATGGCAACTGTCATATACTGTCATGAGGTGTCCATGTCATGTTACCTTTACCTGTAAATCAAATCTTTTATACTAAAACATTCAAAATATGGTCAAGAACAACATCAGACTTTTAACTAATTCAGGTGAATCAAAATATTCACAATTCACAACTGAACACTAATTTACTAATTTACCAAGGTTTACAATAAGGTTTACATGGCAAATGTGCAAGAGCAGAATACAGAGACAGTAAAGTTCAGTAAAGCTATTCTACTCTCATGTGCTATAGTGTATGTGTGATTCCAGTTTTAACATCAATGAACATTTTCACAATCCAAGAGACTACTGGTCTCTACTGAAGGTTAACTATAACAAAATGACTTTAATTCTCAAGGTATAAAACTTACCAAGCTTCAACTCCCCAAAGTTTCCACATCCAATCTTCTTCCCAACACGGAAGTTTGGTCCAACCATCAGCACGCCGGAGGACCCAGAACCAGAGGGGCGAGAGTGTGTGCTGCGACCCTGATTGGCCTTGCTGTTCCGAAGGGGCCGCTCGCCCTCCTTTTCTCGCGTGTGCTCCATGGCTCGGGGCGCCGATGGAGCAAAAGAGCGCCTCAGCCTGGGACTGCGGGCATGGGACAAGGGGGTCGTGAACCACACGGCAGTCTCTCACTGCTGGATTATCATGACAACTGCAGCTGGGGGCGCAGCTGACCTGTAAAACAAGAAAGTAATGAGCATGTTTCCACATTCAGAGTGAGCAGATCGGAATTAGCAAATTAATTATCCTATGATATGACATGGAGATCAGAGGCACACTGCTTTGGTCTCTGCTTCTGTGAGGAAAAAAATAAAAACTGCATTTAGATTGCAGAGACTGGCACGAATCTAGAACTAGGTGATGAAAAACTCCTTAATCAAAGACTTAGTGTTCCTGTCTGTGCAGCAGGCCTACCAAATACTGTACGAACCACAAATCCATAGTATCTGTAGTGTAGTGTGGGTACAAGCTCGTCATCCCAGGGATTCTTCTTGTAAATACAATAATTAGCCAAATTTAATTCCAATTCAGACCTACAGCAGTCAAGACAATACTTTACTGCAGATTACGATTTTTTTTCTTTTTATGCTTAATAGTTTTATTCTATTTCTGCAAACTGTATGACCTTTGTGTATGATAATGGGCTATATAAAAAGCCTAACTTTCCATCTAGGTAGGAAATAGTGAAGGGCTGGTTCATAAAAATTGTATGAAAACTACAGAATACTAAAACTTGTTTTGAAAAAACATGCTCAATATTTTATAAGCTAACACATGTTCCTTCTATATTTTTCCAAGCTTAAGACATTCTCAAATGTTCCTCTTTGTATATCACTTCAGTCGTAGTTTTTTGTTTCTTTATAAATATGATAGTTTAAAAACAACACAGTGCCCACCGAGTACAAATTACTCTTTAGAGAAGGAAGTATAGGAAACACTTAACTGAGGTCATTCACAAAATGCCAACCTCAATGAAAGATTTGAACAGAGTACAAAACAGTACCACTTCTGTTTGACACCTCTATAACATATGGTGGTAATATTTAGGCACAACAGGATAAACAGGAAGTAAATAGTAAGGTAAACATTATTTAAAGCTGTTTATATATATATATATATTATATATAAAACACATTAATATAAAATATTTGGTAACATAACATTTGTTGTGTGTTCTGATCAAACACATGAAAGCAAATGGAAATAAAAACTACAGGCTGCATTTTTCCTGTTGATCTTATCATGAATACAACAGGAGGCTGGATTAACAAAAAATGTTTTCACGCCAAACATGCAACTGGCTATTAGCCAATTTATTATTTGGACGTACTTGTAATCAAATGATGCAAATAACATGAGACAGGTAAAAGCACTTATGTTGTATTTGGATGCTTCTGCTATGCCTGTACCAAATAACTCTTCCTCTTCCAAATATTTCTTCCTGACTAAACCAGTAACCTCTAAATTTGGATGGAGCGTTTTATTTTGTGGTATTTTTAAAGGCAGGGGATTTTTCATTTACTGATTGAAAATGACAGTGTGGAAAAAATAATGTTACTCATATTCTATTTTACCAATAGAAAGTACTAGACGCATGCTGGGGTCTTTTGTGTATTCATTCAGCACATGCTGATTTTAAAAATCAGTAAAGCAGTAAATCAGGCTAATAACAATCAGGCCAGTTCGGCTATAAAGAATTTGGAATCAGAATATGGCTCGAAAAAATTAATGATCAGTCTTCTACACCTGAGGTTCCCACCTCCCCACACAGTGTTCAAATTTCTGTGCCCCAACTCATGAAGGCCTCAGGAGTGGACTGATGAACTGGATTAGGTGTGTTCAAGCAGGGAGAAATTGTTGAGTGCATGAAGAATTGGAGAACCTGTTGTGTAGGCAAATGAATATATGGTATTCACTTTAATAATTAAGTAACAAAGTAAAATAACTTAAATAATCCAACTTGATTAACTAACAAAACTAACAAATGAAAGAAATATGTTTAAAAAGCACAAAATCCGAAAGGAGGCAGCTGTCCCAATTTCAATGTCCTCCCCTTATGAAAATGTGAAAAGGTTTTCTTAACAGGAAAGGTTTTAATCCATAAACATATTTTGCAGCCTTAAGGGTGCCCAAACCCACCTGCCCATCATAAAAGATGCATGTATTTTTAGGGATTCACCTGACCGGTGATCGGCCGATCACTCACACATACTGCCGATTTCAAACCGATCTTGCGCATGCGCTTTACTTGCAGCACAGACGCGCGCATTCAGGCTGCATTCACGTGAG
>JBBPDE010000128.1:10934664-10961100 GCA_037974605.1 Nannopetersius ansorgii
CTGTCTCCTTCCTGACTTTTCCGTATTTAAACCTCGGGTTTATATTTACATTTTCTTTAAGGGTAATGTATTTAACTTAGTTCAAAATGAAATGAAATTGATCTGGGAGAACATTTGGAGATATTTATGGTTTACACTATAAAAATAGGCATTGGGATCTTTCGATGCGCTGTAATTCTTTTTTTAATAATCACTTTAAGAACAGACAACTTTTTTTTATTTCGGTCACCGTCCTGTTTTCATTCACATCGGCAGCTTAAATATGCATGAGGTGACTTGCATTTACCATATATGGTGGAACGAGGGTGTGTAGAGGGCGGGATTTGCGGCAAATCCACGTGCACTCACTCCTAAGTGGAGTGCGATGTATAAAGCGTATATTGCGTGCAGGTGTGCGTGCGAACATTTTTATAAGTCTGACTTTTTCTTTACGTACGTCATTTTCGTCTTATGAGCGCACGTACACTTTTAGTATGAGTTCTGCGCAAAGTTTTATAAATGAGACCCCAGATCCGGATCTGTGAGTCACGAGTCAGTATTGACAAATTGAGAGCAGTGAGTCGCTGAATTGCTTGAATCGTTTTTCAAAAGAAGGTAAAGAAAGTAATGGTTATAAGATGTATAATGTGGCGGGGTTTATAACTTTCACATGATGACGTTAGGACTCGACGGTTCCGGTTCAATGGAGATCTCGGATTCGTGATTTGTGAGTTATTTAATGGATCCTGGTGATTTACTCGGATGAGTCGTGAATCGCTCAGCTCTAGTAAACAACAGCAGAGTTCTCCCGTCTGGAAGATTTTCAAAGTGTCCGCAAGCTATGATAACTTTCACCTTGATATTTTAGCGCAGATTCTCTCTGTCTGTCTCAGTCTCTCTCTGTTTCTGTGTCGCGCGCGCTCTCTCTGTGCCCGTTTGAAATCTCTCTCCCTCTCCCCCTCTCTATCTATCTCTCTCTCTCTGGCCACCAATGGCCGATCACAATTCAGCAGTCAGTATGTGCCTGTGGGAGTGGCCAATCTTGAAATTGGTTGCCTCACCCATAATGGCTTATAAATGCCATGATTTTAAACAAAATCAATCATTAGATGTTGCCATAACAAACTTCTGACATGGTTTGGTCTCAGGTTCCAAATAATTTTGGATGATCCCAGATTAAGCAGCTGCCTCTGGCTGAATCTTTGTGGTGTGTATTTGAGAATGGCTGTTATGGCTGTGTGTTCTGGGACAGGCTGGCGAGACGCCATCTGCCTAATTTTCTGGGGAACTACCCAGTGCCACAGGCTCTGAGGGACTGTGTGGAGGCCCAGAATGATGTGCTGGCAGTTCAACCTGCTCTTGGCGAGGTGAGGGATTACTCAGTGTGTGAATTTACATGATTTGTATTTGTGCAGAGTAAAGTTGAAATTTGGGGTACAGTGCAGTACTTCTAAAAAAAAGTCCAATAGCTTTAATTAGTCTTTTTTTCTCTTCCTTTTGCTCCATCCTTATCTCATTTTAGCCGCTGTGTTTGTCCTCCATGGTTTCTCGTTTTTCAACCTTGCTGTGGCTGGAGGAGCTGCAAGCAGAGAGAGAGGTCAGAGAGTTTAATATCAGTGGCGCCCTCCTCAGGAAGGGTGGTTTATACCTTCACCTGGAGGTACCTGGTCTCAGTGAGGGAAGGCCAAACCTCTTCATAGGTGAGGAAAGTCATTAATAATGTTTGCCAAAAGCATACTGTCTAACTCATGGGTTCTTAGCCTTTTCCACATCAGGGTCTTCCTGTTTATTACTAAAAGGTATAATGACCGAGATGGAGAAATGACATGTAACTGCATGTTTATGAACAATGGCTTAATAGATGATTTCTGTTGTCATCCTTCGTGAAATACAACCCTGCTCCAATCCGCTACTGCCTAGTTTATATCTTTCTAGTTGTACTTTGATGTCATGACGCACATATTTTATCAATGTCAGATAAACATACCGACATCGATTAAAGGAACAGATCTGAAATGGTTCTGAAAGACACAGTTCCCAACACTAAAAGAAACTTTAGGCCGTACAGTTACTCAAAGTGTATGTTTGGTCATTTACAGGAGACAAAGTCATTCTGAAGAAGCCGTGCGGTAATTTTGCTGTGGAGTATATTGGTTACGTAACTGAGGTGCTCTTTCTTAACTTTTTTACTTAAATTGATCTGTAGGTTGAATCTCAATTAGCTTCTTACTAGGAATGCTCCGATCAGGATTTTCGCCACCGATACCGAGTACCGATTTTTTTTTTGTCATGGTGATCGGCCGATACCAATGCCGATTCTGATGCTTCAAGTTTATATAACAGATATGTAAGCTCTCTGCTCACCATTAACTTTTTTCAGATAAAGTAATACTATAAATGTTGCCTTTGTTATATTTTTACAGTAATATATCTAATGTAACTATTGTTTTAACAGCGTATTAAATAAAGTATTTATTATATAGATTTTTAAAATGCCTTTACAATGGGGTTCAATCGTCATCAATTGTGATTGGCCAAGTTTAACGAGTACCGATCGTGTCATAAAATGTGATTATCGGCCAAAGCCGATCTTCGGCCGATCGATCGGAGCATCACTGCTTCTTACTATGTTGGAGCTCATACAATTTGTGTGTACAAGGCAAATTATTTTAAAGAAGCAGGGAGCTATTTGAGGTTCAGCCAAAGTTTTTTTTTTTTTTCTGTAATCTAGCAAAGCAGTAGCACCTTCTAATGCTTTCTGGACCTACAGATCAGTGAGGAGGACGTGAGTTTGCGAGTAAACTATGAGTTTCAGAAAAGCTACGTGGGAGAGCCTCTGGATGTGGAGTTCACATACAACAGGTGTTTGTCAAATCTTTCCCTCATACCGTACCAAACTGGAGCTCAGATCATTAGAACTGTATGGGTTTATCTGTTTCTTTTCCCTGAAGGAGTAAACGGATTGTTACTAATTCAGTAGGTCTTATAAATAACTCACCTGTGTTTATGTATTTATCTTGAGATTCTTTAAAAAAAAAAAAAAGAAGCATAATTATCACAATGAATTCTGGCTCCAAAATCAGGTTGACGATGAAGAGGTGTCATGCTGCTCTAGAACAGACCAAGCACTTTGGAAAAAATGGTGAGCTTGTTTCAGACTGCTGCTGCTTCTTTTGTTGGCTATTTACACCCAGATAGGCTTTTCAGTGTGTCATGTCTGGAGCAGTGACACTCAATTTCCTTAATCTCTGCTGGTTTAGTACTTTTCCCTAGAGTTTTGCAGCCGCAGAGCCCCATATGGACTGGAGAATGGAGCGCTGAGCAACCACAACAAGAGAATGAAGGTGAACCTCCTAAACAAGAGAAAGAGGTGCGTACATACACAATACAAAATGATTTGAACTGCACAACTATCACTCAAATAATCCTGCTGGTACTGTATAGCTTTTGGACTGTTAGTCAAATACAAAAGGCAAATTCTTTGGCATTTTGAATGAAGGTGAATAACTTTATTCTTGTGCATAACCTGAATGTGTAAATACTTTTCTTAGGGTGAAGAGAACGGGGAAGCACTGTTATCTCAGACTATGGACATGGTGTCTGTGGCTACCCAAACAAAAACAGGTAACACTGTTTTGAAGTGGGTGGTTTATTTAGCTTGTTCATTATTTTTTTTTAACTGAATTCGAAGTATCATAAATTTGCATGAACATTTAAAAGTAACACTAAAAAAGGTCTCTTTGAAAACTGAGAAGCATTTGAAAGATGTGCTTTGTCTCATTTTTGGCAGACTTGCCCATCCCGAGCCCGGGACACTTCTTTAACTGTAACCTTAACCCTGCTCAAAGGGAGGCGGTCAAGCGCATCCTCAGTGGAGATTGCCGCCCAACCCCATACGTGTTGTTTGGGCCTCCTGGCACAGGCAAAACCATCACACTCATTGAGGCCATACTGCAGGTACTGAACAAGTCAACTAACAAGTCAACTCTGGTTTTAGTATCAGAAATCTGAAGTTTAAATCCCACAGCTTTGCTAACCTCGACCACCTGTATGTGCAGGTGTACCACCGTGTGTCAGGGAGTCGTCTGCTGGTGTGCACTCCTTCCAATAGCGCTGCAGACCTTGTCTGCATCCGCCTGCATGAGAGTGGCTACCTTCATGTCGCCAGCCTTGCACGTGTCAATGCCACCTGCAGACAAGAAGAGGTATTGCAGTCATTGAGTGAACATTTATTTATTGTTTTAATATTTATTTTTGACTGCTAGTATAGATAAAGTAAGATAACCTGGGAAATTTAAAGTAAAAGAAAGCGGCATAACCAATAGAATAAAAGCAATACAACACAACAGTAGAATATAACACATACGCGATATACATACACACGTTTGTATCTCTCTCTCTCCCTCTCCCTCGGTACACATTGGAGTATTCTCAATTGCTTGATACCAGCAGACATTGACAAACAGTAAACATGCACCACAAAACTTGCACATAGCACACTAATCCTTTATCTGGAAAATTGCACATGTAGCACCAAAAGGGTTAAAAACAAGTGTCTTTGTGTGTGTCATAACTTTGTCTTCTTTGTGTGTGTTCGTTTTGGGGGTTTTTTTTGCACTGATTTATTTGATAGTGATGGTGCTTGCTGTGCTTGCTGTGTTTGCAGTGCATCCCAGAAGTGTTGCACCAGTACTCTCGTGCTGGAGAGGACATTCGTAACGCCTGTTTTCATCGCATTGTGGTCAGCACATGCTCTAGTGCTGGCATGTTTTACCACATTGGCTTACGGTGAGATCTAGAGCTTAGAAGCACAAATGTTTGTTTAAACTCCATTCCAGCCTGCTGTTTAGACCTGTTGACAACAGAACAAATGCTCTAGTGCTGGTCCTAGAGCCCATGCCCAGCATATTTTGGCGTTTCATTTTCTCAAGCACACTTGATCCAACTAACTAGCCCTGCCTGTGTTAAAGTGAGGTTAAAATAAAATGTGCAAGGCACGGTTTCGCTAGGACCAGGTCTGGGAACCGGTACTAATATGGATTTCATAGAATCTTTGATTTCATAATTTGCAATCAAAGCAATGTTGTTTTTGTAACAGAGACATAATGGATTTTCTTCACCAGTCATAAGTTGCCAAAAGATCTTGTTTGTGTTTAATGTTTTCAGTGTTGGCCATTTTACCCATGTGTTTCTGGATGAAGCTGGTCAAGCTACTGAGCCTGAATCCCTGATTCCCCTGGGCCTTATTTCTGAGAAAACCGGCCAGGTTAGACATGTTCTATCACACAACCCGCTTTCTTATTCAGAATTCTCTATGTGGAAATGTACTGCTCTATACCTATGCACACTACTAGTTTTGTCTATAAAATGTTTGGGAATTAAATGGGAGCAGCTTACAAAAAAAGGAGCAATTTACAAAAAAAGGAGTGTGATGGTTTGGTTTTTATATATATATATATATATATATTTGTTCTGCTCTTCCTCTCTCTTTTCTAATAAAGATAGTCCTGGCTGGAGACCCTAAGCAACTTGGCCCATTGGTGAAGTCTAAAGTAGCTGAAACGTTTGGACTGGGAGTATCTCTGCTCGAGAGACTAATGGCTACCCCACTGTATTCCTGCAATGAAAAGGGCTACAACCCATTGCTGGTGAAGAAACACTCATTGTTGCAATAAAATATTGACTTTCTTTTTTTTTTCTAGATACACATTCTCTACAGTGAAAATACCTCTCAAAATGCTCTGGTGGTTAAATGGGTTCTTGTGTTTCATGCTCTAAAATCACAAAAGCATTTACACATTCATAAAGGGCCTTGGATCAATCTCTAGTCTTGAAGGGGTTTTTGTTTGTTTGTTTGTTTGTTTTTAACTCAATTTTCTCCCTCTATATTAGAGGTCAAGAGTCTTATCCACCAAGGGCTGGTGTGGCTGCATGTTATCATTCTGCAGCTCCACTTGCCCTTCATACTATAAGATTGGTGGCCACTGTTTTATTTGTGTTAACTGAGATATAAACTCAGATCACTATATTAGTTACTCCTGTTCGTATATATAATATAACATTAAAAATGTATTCATTTTTTAAAGTAGTCTATTGGGGATGGGGTAAATGTGACCTGTGCAATGTTAGGGTACATTTTAAACAAAAAATAAAGAATGGCAAAACAAATGCAACATTAAGTGTAGAGAATGTGTACTTATTTTACTTGGAAAACCAACATTCAGAGATGTGTATGTATATCTGTGTGTGTGTTCACTATAGGTGACCAAACTGGTGTACAACTACCGTTCGCATGAGGTCTTGCTGTCGTTGCCGTCTCGGCTGTTTTATGGTGGGGAGCTGTGTGTTCGCTCGCAGAGAGCTGTCGTGGACTCTTTGTGCCATTGGAGCCGCCTTCCCACCAAAGGCTTTCCTCTCATCTTCCATGGAGTCAGGGTGCAGCTCTCTTGTTTCTGCCTGAGATGAAATTTTCACAAATAACTTCATAAAATGGTCAATGACCTAGAACAGATGGTATAAGGGCCTGGTTTATCACTATGGGCTGCCTAGTTTATGTTAAGTACTGACACTTAATTACTGTTAGACTTTTCAGTTCTGCAAATCCCTTTCAGTGCTGTACTGAATCCAGTTTCTCTTCCTCTCACTTTGTCTCCATGTGCAGGGTACAGAGATGAGAGAGGGCAACAATCCCTCCTGGTTTAACCCTGGAGAAGCAGTGCAGGTCATGCTTTACTGCTGCCAGCTGGCCAAAAGACTCTACAACCCCATACCAGTTACTGACATTGGCATCATTGCCCCTTACAAGAAACAGGTTTCCCCTGTTCTCATTCATCTGTGCACGCATTTATGCCATTTTTCTTTTGCAGGCTCATTCAATACAGTACTCTGCCTTGTGTAGTCTTAATTTTACATCGTTGTCCTTAAAGAATGTCATTTTGTTCATTGTGTATTTTATCAAAGTGGAAATGACAACCTGCCTCACTTGTTCCACCATGTTTTTAGGTGGAGAAAATCAGAGTGCTGTTGCACAAAGTAGGGCTTTCTGACATTAAGGTGGGCTCGGTTGAGGAGTTCCAGGGACAGGAGTTCCTGATCATCATTCTGTCTACAGTAATGTTTTTTTTTTTTTACCCTCTCTGGACAAAATAAGAAACTAGTTTGTGGTGTTCTGTTTGTCAAACATTCAGATTTTTTATGAAAAAAAACATGTTTGAATTCCTAGGTACGCTCCAATGAGGCTTTACCAAGGGACAATCTGCAGAGTAGCCTTGGCTTTCTGTCCAACCCCAAACGCTTTAATGTGGCCATCACTCGACCTAAAGCTCTTCTCATCGTCATTGGCAACCCACACGTGCTGATTAAGGTACGCTTGTCTTGCGTCTGTTAATGTAGAGGCAAATAGGGATGGGAGTTCATAAGATTTTACTGTTGGCAGCACCATTATAATTTTTGTAAGTATGATATTTACACCAACCCACCTCCCTCCCTTTACTACCCCCTCCCCCCAAATCCATTCCTTTTTTTTTTGTATCATGTTTTTTATTGCCAACAAACAGGTACAATATAACAGTGCAAGACTTTTTCTTTTTTTGTGTGTATATATACACATACCACATGCATACATATACGTACCCATATATATACATATACACACACATACATACAACACAACCTTCTCATTCTGGTTGTCCAAACCCCAAATAAATAAAAATAAATGAAAATAAATAAAAACCACAAATAAATAAACAAATAATTAAAGAAAAAAATGTTAAAAAAAGGGGGGGGGGCGAAGCCTTTGCTTTCATGAGTGTACTTATATATGTATTTGTACAGTGTTTATTTAGGAATTGTGTTTATTTAGAAATTTAGGAAGTTGGGAGTTGCCTCTTATTCAAGATATAATACCACATAGGTCCCCAGGCCAAAAAGAATGCATGTGAGCCCCTTATTGTATATTTTACTTTTTCTAAGTTAAGAAAATGCATTAAATCTTGAAGCCACTGCCCCGCTTTTGGCCAAAATCCATTCCTGATTAAGTTTCTGTACACAGGTTTGATTATTTCTGAGCGCAGTGTGGAATATAAAATTTGCACATGTAAATAAATCATAATGCTTCATTTCTAAAAAGGATATTTTTATATTTTTTTATGAATCATGTTTTTATTATGCATTCTGTGTAATGTTGCACAAAATGCAGTTAGATTTTAAGTAAAAACAGCATACATAAAACTATGACTGTTTTTTAGGGTTGGCTTTTGCCTTTTTTCTTTTTTTCACTCTTCAAATGTAAATATTTACTGATTAGAATTAATTGGTGTGAGTTAAGTAGTTGGGTGTAACCTTAAAGTAATCTGTTGCAAAAGTCTGTCTGCTATCTAAAATTGATACATTTGAGAGGGTATTTATTTTTTATTTTTTTAAAGGCTTTCTTTGTCAGAGGAAAAAGGTGATTATCTGTAGCAAAAAAAAGTGCCAGTGTACGTTTAAACCTCAGGCATTCGATTCCGGTGGATTGAACGATCTCAATTCCTGTCCCTCGTGTTTGTGTGATCCTGTGTATTTGTTTTCATGACACCGCTTAATGTTAAGTTTTTTGTGAGACTAATTCTGTTTGACCATAGCCAGGGTGTAAAACACCCCTGTTTATATTGTTTTATGTGTTTAATGGTTTTATTTTTTTATTTTTAACAGGACCCATGTTTCCATGCACTGTTACAGTACACATATGAGAACGGGTCTTTCCTGGGCTGTGACCCTCCTGTTTCCCTCAGAGCTGCCCATAGGTTTGTGTCTCATGTGCCAGAAGGATTTACATTCATAACAGGCTTTGGACTACATCTACAGGCTCAGAACTAGGTTTACTTTTTAAACTGGAGTTTCGTGAGTTATAATATATAGTAGTAACTGATGAGCAATACTTTCTTCATCTATATCAGAGGTCATCATTCTTCTCTGCAGAGGGCTGGTGTTTTCATTTCAGTCAAGCTTAAAGCACACCTCGTACCGCTTGTTTAATCAATTGCTCTCAGTCCTGCAGCTCAGCTCACTCTTTATAGGATAAGATGACTGTTTATGATTCTTTCTCATTACTGTTCCTTCTAAAATGTAACTTATGCATTTGTGTTTTCCCCCACAGAACTGCCTCTAAAAAAGAATAAAGACTCGAGCTAAAGTCTGGACTCATGAGTATGTTATGTTTGTCAAGCATTTTGTGTTCCAAATAAAAAGACATTATTGTGGCTTGCATCATCTTTATTGTCTGGCTGTATTGATGTCGTGTGTTCTATAAAATGAAAAGGAAGGAATTTTGTTAAAGCTGTAGTAAGGACAGTATCTTAATTTAATGTCTCATTTTGTTTTATCACATAACATTGATGTGCTTTTCAGGTTCACATTTTTTCTGTGCTTCTGACATTGTTCTAATTGCATGTTTTAAAAATTAAATCTATTTCGGAGTTCATACTCAAGTCTGTGTCTCTGTCTCCTCTTTGAGCTGAGCTTAGCAGTCAGAGAGTCTGTGGCTTGCAGACAGTCCTGTGCCTGAATGCCTCGGTGTGGCAGCGTCTCCATGAGTCTGGATGTGACAATTAAGTGCCGATAACCAGAGACGCACCACAAGACGAGGTAGAGCTTGTAATTAGGAAGAGCCCTGAACAAGTAAGGGAGAAAAGCAATAGAATATTTAACAGTCAGAGAAGTTAATGTTTCATGTTTTAGAGAACCATTTAGTCGAAGTATACGTCAATTTGGCAATAAGACTTCTGACATTTGTACATTGCAGTAAAATGAAATTAGACTAATGTGTAAGTGTGGATACAGAGAGATTCTAATGAGTGAAATGGAGACTGCTGTCATCAGAGTGGGTCTGGCTGCATGGCTACTCTTTGATGTATAACTGGGGTGCCAGTAAGCTGTCTTGAACCAGTTTGACACTCGGGTGTGTTCGTGTTTGCATTTATTAGTTTACTGCGTCCCCAGTCTTGAGGAACTGAAGTTCATCATGTTGTAGTTCTTTATCGTCATGCGTTGTTTCAAATACTTCATTCCTGCAAAACCATTGCTATTTAAAGGGAAATTCATTGTTCTTTTTTTTTTTATTTGTTGAGATGTAAACATTCAGAAATGTTGCAAATTGCTCTGTTCTAGAGATTTGTACTGAGCCAGTATTTTTCACTACAGTGGTGATAGGAACTAGATGTTTAAAACCGTCTAGATGCCTAAAGCAGGATTTATATATATATATATATATCCATGCTGGAGAGGTATGTGAAATGAAGAGCCTGCTACCCCCCCAAATTCCACTATGACATTGCCATTATCAACATATAAAATCCCAGATGTGTAGGTTCATGCATCATATGGACCGTAAATGGCTATTTTTGTGTTGCAGACATAATTCCTTCTTGTCATTACCACTCTAAAGAGTTAGTTCCTCCACAATTCAATTTCACATCAAACTAGTTTGAATTTCAGTAATTACGTAGATATTTTTAAATATCACTGGCTTTCCCTTTTCCCCATTTTTTTTAACATCAATGAGATCCATATATGCCACTTAAATTTAGATTGGACTTAAAATTTATTTTGTTTTGGGGCTTTTAAATTCCACCATCATTAGGGCTGAACCAGTCATATCCATACATGGCTAGTGTGGAAGCAGGTTTTTGCCCAGTGCAGTTGAAGCATCAGCTGGTTTTAGTCTCTTTGATGATTTGGTGAGCTCCTGTTTGAACGGAGACCTGCAGCCACTCTGGCCCTTTGTTGATAATACTGGACATCTCTGACATACATAATGTACATTTAAAATGATAAAAAAAACAGCTGATTTAGCGCTCAGAAAGCAACTATGGGTGCATACCATTCACCTAACCATCGCAACCCTGCTTTAAGCTATTTAAACGGCCTGCGAGACAAAAGGAATGCACATTGCTGTTGACTCAGATCATACATGGTAAACTTAAAAATTGCAGCCTCAGTATAGACAACTATTGAATAATAGGAACGTTTTAAATATTGATACATTTTTATTTTGTCATCTACAAGGGTATGATCCTTGTTTGCAACTTTAAGATGTGCTCTAGTGTACAAAATATGTGCAAAAAAATCCCACTTGGACCTGCTTAACCATGGAGACACTGCTTTGAAAAAATGTGCTTTGACAGACAGATGCTTGTATGGGTCCCATTAGTGGTCTAGAGGCAGGTCATACATTAACAACACAAACATAAAACCTAAAGAGGGGCAGGAGGGCCATTAGATAGAAAAACAAGCTCCTGGGAGGGGGGGTATTAGAATGGGGGTGGTTAGTTTAAACGTATGGGTTCTATTGTTCTCCAAAATGGGCCTGTGTCTCTAATAGCCCAGTTAGGTCCCCTTTGCTAACTGCCGTCTACGCCAGGTTGAGCCAGGGCAGTAAAGGGGCCATCGAGGCTGGGGCCGGGGTGACAGGACTGGAGACTGGAGGCTGAGGGACTGAGACATGGCACTTGGCTGCATGGCTAAACTTCCCAGCCGTGTGTCCACAATTTGGCCTAATTCAGTTCCAATGGCACCAAAGAGATCATTCTAATAATCACACTGTCTACCTGCCTCCAGTACCTTCAGTGAGTTCTTTGGTTTCCATCCTAATTGGTTGTCTGCTTAGATCTTGTCTCCGGGCCACTCCATGGACTTAATTTGATGACACAGTTGAAGATGTCTGGCTGTGAATAGGAGACAGTCATGTACAGTCATAAGCAATTACAGACATGGTTTTGTCACTAGTAGATGATATGAAAATGAATGAACTCTGTACTGATGTTGCCTGTTATGTAAACAGTTCTTGAAATCTTTTACCATTCTAATGTGGACCTGCAGGTCATGCTATTGCTTGTTTAAAATATTTTCAACATTTTAGATTCATTTCTTATTTGTCACATACACAGATACAAAAGTTCAATGTGTAGAGTTGATGGTTGCTTTAGAATTTACAATAATACAGACTACTGTTATGCCTAAAATGTCATTTAAGAAAGCCAATTTAAAACAGCCTATTTTTATTTGACTGTGCTCAATGATGGGAAATGCAGTTATTGGTAACTACCTTCAGAATTAATGGCTGCCTTAGAATTTACAGATACAAATTATTATTAGGCCCAGATTTTACTTTTAGAAAGCCAGTTTAAAACAACTGATTTTTCCAGTGAAATGATCAAATGGAAACCAATTTCTGCAAGAAACAGTACATATACATACAACATATATATATAGCTCAACTCGAGTTGTATACATAGTTACAGTGAATTAAAGCAGTTTAGGGACAGAAGAGGCCAGCAATACTACAGCTAAAGCTAAAAGTCTATTTATCAGCTAATGTGGGATAATCCATTGCTCTGGACAATGAAAGCCAAGTCTGTCATGTAGGCAGCAGGCAGGTTTGTAAGGATTAGCGAGGTCATGGTAGCTAAGTGGTGTACCATTTAGCATTTGAATATGAATGGCGCCCTGTTTTGTCAGATCAAAGGTGGGCTAGTGGTCAGGTAGACTGCAGACAAGGCTGCTCTAACAGGAGACAGGCTGCATGGTGAAGTCTCTCGGGTCGGGGAAGCTCAAATTAACATGGGGAGACAGAGGAACTGTCATCAGTAAGGAGACTGCCTGTCTGTCCACTAGCCCCCTCCCTGCAAGACAAGACTCAAAGTTTTTTTTTTACACCTGAGACATAAAGCTTTTCTAATAAAAAATTGCAGTGACTTTAACAACAATATGACAGTTTCTCTATTGCTTTTGCAGAGGTTATTTAGTGGTTTATTTAAAAAACTCTACTTATATATTGTGCACTAGTGGAGCTTTTGTGTTCAAGTAGTCACTGATAGGTGTTCATTATTTGACTACAATGGTTTCTGTTATGAATTTATTTATGTACTCATCATTTAAAACTAATTTTAATACTAAACCTTTTTGCTTTTTATTAGGAATGGGCCAAACATTCTTGACTTGTTCTTGCTGCAATTTATAATTAAAACACCTCTCTGTTGAGCTATTTATACTCATTGTACAAATGATTCATTATTCTGGGTTTGGGTTTAATGCAGGGTGTTTTTGGTTTTAACAAGAGCCACACACTCTGAAGTGAATGTACAGACATCTGCAGACAGCGTACATCATTTAATGGGCTCAAGCATTCTCAGGCTTTGATTGTTTATTTAATGCCCCCTCCCTCTCTGTCCCCCTGCGTCTGCGTGTAGTTATCTCCTGCTTGGCGCGTCGTCTGCACCTCTTTGATAGGTCGTTGATAACACCCCTGGCTGGCCCTGCCCTACCTGTATATAAACCGGCAGATACCACTCACTCAACCATCCCAGAAGCATTCCCCACCAAGCCTTGGACCCTCTCTCACAGGACTGTTTTCTCTGGAACTATGGCTCTCATCTCTCTTCTGGTTGCCTTGACCTTAGCATCTCAGACCAAGGCCTTCGACTTGGGCCAGTCCACCCGCTGCGTGCCTATCCCTCACCAGCTGAGCATGTGCCATGATGTGGGCTACTCGGAGATGCGGCTACCCAACCTGCTGGGCCACAGCAGTCTGCAGGATGAGGTGGTGCCCCGCTCAGAGGACTGGCGCTCTCTACTCCAGACAGGCTGCCACCCTCAGGCTCAGGCCTTCTTCTGCTCCCTCATCGCCCCTGTCTGCCTAGACACGTAAGTATTGTAGCCTAAACAATGTTTTATTTTCAGAAATCAGTTTTGCAAGGCTAGTTCTGCTTAGTCCATAACTTAGTTCTGTAATACTCTGATTGTTCCTCACTGGCCTATATGTAAACATGCCTATTTCTACCTTCTGTGCAGGTTTATTCAGCCATGCCGTAGCCTGTGTGTTGCCGTGAGGGACAGCTGTGCTCCTGTTTTGGCCTGTCATGGTCACACGTGGCCCGAAGCTCTAGACTGTAATCGCTTCCCTGGTCAGGAGGACATGTGTCTGACCCCACTGCCCAAACACATCGGCAGCGTCTCTAAAGGTATAAAACACACTGATACAAATGAAGCAAAGATATGACAGCAAACATATTCAAAATGATTTCCTAGAATTCACCATGCAGTAGTCCATAACGGAAAGCATTTAAATAGTTTCAATTTTTTTTTTTAAAACTAGTATCTTATACTTGCCCTTGTTTTCCCAGATTTTCCACAGGCTGCCTGCCAGTCGTGCCCCCCTGTAGAGGAGCTGCCCTCTCTGAAAACAGTGATGGATGCTTTCTGTCACAATGACTTTGGTAAGAAACAGATTTTAAAACACTATCAATGATTTTTTGTGCCAAAAGGGCTCCATATAATACCACAAATAACCATAAATAGAAGAACCCTTTGTGGTGATGTATAAAACCTATAAAATGCCCCTTAAAGAACCATAGACGCTTCTTTCATGTGTGATGGTTCTATATAATAAAATCATAATTTTTTGAACTTTATTAATATTTTTAAATGTAAATATGAATTTAGATAGATATACATAAACCTATAGACAGTGACAAAGGCCTATTAATCAAATAGAGTAGATACATATTTTAGTTTCACACTAGTGGAGCAAGTAATTTGTGGATCATCACTGTTGCTGCTTCCACTCACTCTGTTTCTCTCTCTTTGTGCAGCTGTCAAAGCCAAGCTTTTCCGGCACCGCGTTCCCTCTGCAGCTCCTGAGCTGGAGGTGGAAGGAAAGGTGGAGTTCATTGAGCGTGGACCTTTGCTGCCCTACAGTGCTGCTCAGCTGCTGCAGCAGTGGCTCCTGCTCAACCTCCGCTGTGCTCATGCTCTGGTGAGGCCGGGGCGCGCTCAGCTCTACCTGCTCACAGGCCGAGCCAATGCCGACGGAACCGTGACCATCACACACTTCTTCCCCTGGCTCAAGAAGGACATGCACATCACTACAGCAGCACGCAAGTGGAAGCAGCACAAGTGCTGAGCCACAGGGAAACCTTCTTCTCGAGCAGCCTGGTCCTGACTCATGGCCTCATCTGCTCATCTGCAAACTCTTCATGAAATTACAACAGGTGTTCAGGTTAATGCATGAGGTGTAAAATGGGCTACAGGCCTTCAGGATGAGAACTGATTACCACAGGCCTGTAAAATGTATGTATGTAAAGCTACATTTAATGCCATGTGATATGGAAGAGGGTTGTGCTGTTCGGGCTGACCTCTTCTCCTGTGGTGGGGCCAGTGACCCACATGCAGCTTTCTCAGCACGTGAAACACGAATGCACTCTGAATATTGTACATAATGAGACTAGAGTAAAATGATTTGTAAAGATAGTATTTTTTATTAAAATGTTAGTGTATTTATGTGTGTCTTTTGATTGTTTGTGAATTGGATGTAATAAATGTAGTCTTGAACTGGACTTCAGTGTTAATGTCTTTTTCTGGTCTCTGGAGAATAGAGTTTTAGAAGACACTGTGGATCAGTAATTGAGATCAAGGAGGGTTTGATATTAAATAATGAATTTGTCTTCAAAGCAATACTTAGAAGCACTTCAGATTGTTTAGAAATTTTTGAAAGTTACACATTTTTCACAGATGCTTTACTGTTGGCACTATGCAGTCCAACAGATACTAATCTGCCAGATAGTGAAGGGTGATCACTCCATACTCCAGAGACAACATACTTGCGGTATGCTTTGCATTTATAGTGATATAGTGATCTTAGCTTGTCTGGGGCTTCTCGGCCATAGAAAACCAGAAAAGCTCCTTAAACACAGTTCTTGAACAATGGAACTCAATTAATAGCAAGGATGCTGATACATATTGATAGAAGATGTATCAATACCAGAGGAAATCACAGAACACAGCACGAAGAATAACGTTGGAAATTAGTTAATTTCAGTGCCATACATAGTTTTAACTGCAAGCTCAGGTTAGCCTTATAGGCCCTTCCTAGACAACATACTTAAATCAGTTTTTACTTTTATAGTGTAGTTATCTTAGCTTATCTGTAGCTTCTCAGTCATAGAAAACCATAAAAGCTCCTTAAATACAGTTGAACTCAATAATTAGCGAGTGTGTCGACATGTTCGGGCACATATTACGCATGGATAGAAGATTTTTCAATCCCAGAGGAAATCACAGAACACAACAGCAAGAATAAAACTTGACACCATTTTCTTAAAAAAAGGGAGAAGAGTTTAAACTATTTTCCGGCCAATTTAGATTCACAAATTTCAAAGAAAAAACCCTGGGATGAAAAATAAGAACAAATTTTACCTCAGAAAGGTGTCTCTGTGATGTTGGTCACTGCAGGCAATGCCACGCCCACCCCAATGACATCAAATCAAACGTTACATTTTTATCCCGAACATTTATCCTACTCTGAATCACGAGGCTGGATTTAGACTTGAATGTAGACATGAATGTAACATTTCATTAAAATAAATGCAAAACTGAAGCAGTATAAAACGTCATCAGGACGACACTGAACGTTTCATGATTTCCCCCCCCAAGCCAAGTATGTTTATTGTGATTTCAGTCATAGGCTACATGCAGTTCACTGTGAAAAAAACATTGTTCCTCCAGGATCATGTTGCAACACAGAAACAACACAAGACTGCATAAGTGCAAACAGGAATAAATACACAGAGTAAGAGAGAGAGAGTGCAAGACAAGACATTTAATCTACGTTTGCAAAAATACATTAGCACTGTTTTTATTATTTATTATTATTACTATTATTATATTTACATCTCATTGACAACCCTGCAACTAGAGGATTTATTTATGTGTTTAATTAATTGATTAATTAAGTAATTAAGTAATTCATTTATTTATTAATGCCTATGATTTCATCTCCCCATTACGGGTTTCAGATAAAAAAAATCTCTGAGTGATCCACTGGTGGCGAACAGAGCGTTAACCTGAGGCGTCCTCTGATTGGGTATAACACCAAAGCGCCACCGAATCAAACGTTTGGTGGGCGGGGCCTCAGTTCCATCATTAGAACAATTGCCTGGCGCAGAGATCCCAATTAAACAAACAGAAAATTATCAGTATTAAGTCAAACTGTGAAAACAAAAGTCAACAGCAGAGATGATAAACATGCGCAGACGGAAGAGGCAAGAGGAGGGAGGAGTTACACTACCAGCCCAGGTAAGTGGTCAGGTTTGGATGATCCACAGTCTGGTCTTTAAGAGATCTCTGTTCTCTGTATGAGCTAATCTGGCCGGACAATGTCAGTGAAGCGGACTGACTGATTTCATGACAGGTAGTTTAACCCCAACTAATCCCAGTGATCGTGATACACAAGTTTGTTTTACAGGGTGTAAGTAAGGTTAAAGGAGAGACTTGTCAATATGAATTAAACACGAACAGTGATATAGTCAAATTTGTTTATGTATTTCGGAAAAAGAGACAAGTGCTACTGCGCATGAGCAGATACTTGACTTTGCTGAAGTCTGGCCAACACCAACTACTGCACGGATAAATTGGAAAGCAACTGGAGAGAAAATGATAAATAATAAAGAATCAAATGTTTTCTGAATGATTGAATTAAGTTTTATTGTGACAAAAAGATGTATATCCAGCATGTAATTGATTTTGATAATAATAATAATAATAATAATAATAATAATAATAAAAAAGTAAAGTGGTCCCTTATAGTCAGTCATGAACACACCAAAGCACACAATTTGAACACTGTGAATTCCTTTCTCTGCATTTAACCCATTCAACAAATGAAGCGGTGGGCAGCCAACCGAGCTGTGTATGGGGACGCGATCTTGCTATAAGAAACCTCAGTGGTCACACTGGCAGTCCTGGGATTCAAAACAAACGGCTTTCTGGTCACAGGCCACCAGTGGTTAATAATAAAAACAATAATAATAATAATAATAATAATAATAATAATAATAATAATGGTAAATGACAGCAACAATAATATAGTAAACCATACTAATATGGTTTATTGAGTTGTGTGTTAAATTGTAGTAGGGCTTTTTTTTTATTTTTATTTGAGTTATTTAGGTTTTTTATGTTTAATGTCCCTGGCTGAAAATAAATTGTTTTTAATGTCTCACCCAGGTTACTGAATTTGGAGAAAGTAGTTCAGCAGCTACATTTCAAGGTAACATACATTTTTCCCAGATAGCAAACACATACATCGTTATATGGCTTAAAATATACATTTGAAGGAGTAGTGATGTATGGAAATATAAATAGAAATGGAGACATAAATATATACTATGTAAATTACATAGTAAAAATTAGTATTTGTATACGTCTATTACTTGAATATTTTTGGAGCATACTGTGTGAGGGAACCTGCAGGCTTTAAATATATGAACCATGGAGCAGTGGTTCCCATTTCTGATCCCAGAATACTCCTGCCTTCACTTTAGATTGGAAACTACACACTCCTCAAGCACAGGCCAGCTTAGTCAACCACCAGGTTACTGATTTCATTAGTTATATCCAAAATTCCAGTGTTATTTATTTATAAACACTACAAAACTTTAAATGACCAGAATTCTGCAAATTTATGTTTACCTCTTCTGTTGCTTTCTCTCCATAGATTGCAAGATCGGGGATGTGTTGACGGTTGGTAAAATGTCTCAGCTGAAATTAATTTACTTTGTTAAATATTTCAAAGATGTTTAATGTGATTGGATAACACACATGACACATCAGACTAACAATTTAAACATAAATGTGCAGGAAGGAAAATGTGTAATCAAACAAAATGAATTTTCAAATCCAACAAAAATGCAGCTCCCTGTATAAAATTAGGTGCCACAAATTCTGAGGTTACTGCTTTGTCAGCTATAGTTTTTCCTAAAATAGCACATACCAGTGCAATCCAGGAAACACTTGGCCACAAATAAGCGATACCAAATAAAAACCCAAACGTATCAAAATATTTCACCAGCTAAAATATTTTCATGAAATCTCTCAAATGCTTTCCCAATATGTATATGTGTTGAATTTCAGTAGGAGACCGACTGCTCTTTTATTCAAGAATGGAAGTGAAGTGTAGTTTAAATCTAGATCATATAGTTTCTCTAAGGTCAGCCACCCTGACATTGATGCTTTTTTGTATTTCAACTAATTTCATCATAAACTGAAAAAACGACATCAGGACGATGTGTGTGCTATCTGTGTTTGCATTTTTCATAAAGGTATAACATACCTCATATTAATGTTAAATGACTTATAAAGCAAACTATATGTGTGTGATTTGCAAAGCATTTCTGCCATAAAAACTTTTAGCATCATGGAAAAAACGTTTGTTTGTAGGTCAGACCTCTACTTTCAGTCTTGAAATGGAGAAACTGAAGGGGGAGCTGCATCAAGAAAGGATGAAAGTGAAGATGCTTGAAGAAACAGTGAAGGCCTTACAAGCTGATAAGGCCTTCCTGCAGGATCAGTTGAGTAAGTAAAAAACGATAAATAAATTACTGCATAACAGTGAAATCATTTCAACAGGTCACACGAAAGCTGTTTTTGTCAGTCAATAATATGTAATTTGTGCGTCATTTGCAGGATCGTGTGAAGCAAGCAGCTTGAGTTCCAGCGGTGTTACACAGCGAGCTGGTGCTGAGGATTCCTTATCCAGCTCCTCTTCAAGTGAATTATCTTCCTCGGCTGACTCACAAAAGAGGGGGAGCCGGAGAAGAAAGGCAAAGAAAAAGAGAGACAAGAGGTTTTTCACAGACCCTCGCTTAAGAAGTAATGCTCAAGTTGAAATGACTACTATTATTACTACAACTACTACTACCACTATTACTACTGATAACAACTATTATAATAGCAATACTATTTCTTCTTCTACTACTACTACTACTACTACTACTACTACTACTAACAATAACAATATAATCATAGTAATAATAACACACCTAGATATCGATATCATTCTGAATAATTGTATTAAAATTCATTTGTAAGTATACTCACATGCTTTAATGCTGTTTATCACAGGGCTTGTTTTAGACATAAGTGACACAGGCTCTGTAGTTTGTATTTTGGAATTTATTATGCTTTTAACATCGTTTTTTTGCAGTGAAAAACACACATGGGGTGATATGCCGCTACAAAGACGCCCTCAAGTACTACAGGAAAGGGATGTCAATGAAGAGCGCTTTCAAAAAGGTTGGAGTGGACCGGAACACAGTCTCCCGCACAGCCCCCATCGCTGAACTGTCAATCGCTGCTCCAGAAGTGTTCTGCTCTATTCCGCCATGGAACGAGAAGACCACTACTCTGAGGCAGTACGCTAATGAGTGCAAAAATGCTATAACTGGGGAAACAGCAGAAAAAATTAAACAGATGAAAGCAACAGGTGAGTTGCTTCCAATTGTGTACAAAAATTGTTAAAACTTTGATCGAAAGTGAGGACAATAAGATCATGTTTAAAAAAAACCCACTTTGTTTGGGTAGCAGGACTAAAGTAGCTTTTAGAAGTTAAAAAAAACTACTAGTAAAACTACTCATTTGTTAGGACACAGGTTGAAATTAAACTGCGTTTTGTATATATAGTTTGTTTTATTTGTATTTTTTGTTTTTGGTTTATTCTATTGTTGTTTTAATATGAATGCTTGTGGATCTGTCTGCTTTCAAAAATTAAAAAAAACAAAAACAAGAATGATTCTTGTTTGTTACCTATGGCAAAAATGTCATTCATGTGTCATTTTAAGTCTTAGAGTGTTCAGACTGGTTCAAAGGAGTTGCTTTAAGTATAGAAAAAATGTCATTCATGTGTCTGTCATAGATTGTTAAGGGTGTAAGAGGTTTGGAATGTGGGCAGATAAATGGCTTTGTGCATGTTTTTAGCAGAAATGTTAATATTATTAACATAATATTACTCATAAAATATATGAGTAATATTTGTCAAATATCTGCAGTAGTGTATAATTATATACTCTCCAGCAATATCCTGATATCTATTGACAAAAGATCATATGAAGCTGCTCTGTCCTCACTCATGAAATGTTTATGACATCTGCACTTTCATAGCATTTAAAATGAGTGAACAGGACAAATCTGACGATGAGGTCTCATAAAGGATCTATCATGACATCTATCATGAAACATAAGCTAATTAGAGGGCAATTAGCAAAAATGTTTAAGTATTCATGTTCTAAAAATTACAATGAACGATGACACTGTTACGGTACATAAAGTTTAACTTGCACACTGTTGTGGTACTTGAAATAAGCACCGCGTATGAGTGTCATTATTTATGCCATGTTTATGGAATGTCTAAGAATTGGGTTTATGATTATGTAACAGAGTCCAAATAAAGTTATAAAAAAAATTCTTATAATTGGATGTTAATGTAAATATATATATATGGTCAATAGTAATTTTGGACAATTTCTGTTGATCTGTTCACCATGAAATCTTCACACAATGTTAAGGACGATTGGTGTTATCCACTCCCATATTTCTAAACAAAATTCTGTCATTTTTTGTGCTTTCACATGGGAGTGCTCTAGCATCCCTTTAGTAGCGCTCTTTGTGTGTGTGTGTGTGGCTGCGTGTGTGTGTGCGTGTGTGTGCGCATGAGTGGCTCAGTCTCTGATAGCAAATGTGAGCTGCTGCAATTCATTCTCCTTTGCCACCTCATTATGACTCCATAGACACACTGAAGAGGGGATAGACAGAGAGCACATTAGAAACTTCCGTGCTGCGCTACAAAAAGCCGCCTGTGTGCCGGCCTCCACCGCCATTGTTCCCTCTAATTCATGGAGTCTGGCCCACCGTTGACAATATGAAGTGCGAGTGGGGGGGGGCAGCTATTGAGAGCGCTCTGTTTTTAAGGGGTCGGAGAGAGAATGGAGAGGGAGACCTCTCACAGCTGGCCCACTGAGCACTGCATCTTAGCCTGCTCTTTATGGCCCTTCGACCAGGCCTCTGATTCTCTTTTACGTGTCTTCAAAAAAGGGCCAGGGACTTCAAATGAATTCACATGAGACCAGCATTTGTGAGCTTGGATATCATAATAGGACGACTGTTCCAGAGCTCTCGTTTAAGAAAGCCATTCGCAGTGGAAGTGATTGAGAGACGCTTGATGTCTGGCATGAGGGGGGAAAGGAATGCGGGATGTGTGCTGAGCTTTATGGGATTATTTTATTGAGCACACAGAGGCAAAAGGACAGCTTAATTATACCAAGCGTTTAGCATTTGCCATTATTGTTATGGAGTGAGGGTTCAGAGGCACCACTTAAATTTAAACTTGAACCCTCACCCCTTCTGCACAAGCTATAACAGATATGCTCGAATGAAGGTCCATGTTTATATGTTTTTATAAGTGAATAAATTCATCCAGAGACATTTCCTACAGAGCTTCCTTATATTCTACGGACCTGCACTTCAGTTCCTCACTATTATAACTATATGCATAACTACGTAACTATGAGTTTTATAGAAGTCACTGGGTTATTAGTGACACTTGTAGTAGTGTGCTAAGATAAATGAATGTTTAATAATAATTATCAATAAGGTTAATAGTAAGTCTACATTTTACTGATTTAAATCTATAAGAAGTAAACTTAATATTAACCTTACTAATACTTACTACCTACTAATCTAAACATTACTAAAAAAGTAACAAAAAAGTCCCTGAGTACTTGTGTAACTACTTAACTATTTTTTCTTCACTATTTTTTATTAAGTCTTCAGTTACTTTCTAGTACTGCATTAAGATGTTGAATAATGTTAAACAATAATTAATAATAGGGTTAAAATATGCCTGCACTTTAGGGTTTCAAATGCATGAACAGAATGCTCACACTTGTTGACACATTATGCCCAAATTATTGTCAGTGGGAAGTGAAATAGTGTTTTATTTCTGTGGATCCAACACATGCATTTAAAGCACGAATAACAGCAACCGTTTCAAACACGCACAAAATAGTAGCACCCTTTTCAATGCACAACATCTGTGCTTTAACAGATGCACTGAGCGAATGCAGTCTGGTTTATGTGATATAAGGCGGAGAAATGCAGACTGGCTGTTCTGTCCGTCACCCCACTTCAGTCATAAGGTGATCCTGTTCTGGTGCCCCACACAAAAGCCCACCTCATCCAAGCAGCTCATCGTAGTTAACCGTAAACAGATTACATATTCATCACCACACGGCAGGTCCTCCACCAGCGAGGGGGGAATAAAACTGCAAATTTGATTACAAGCGCCCTTTGGCTCTGCGGCCAAGGCACAAAGGGCCCGGCTGTCTGGGGCGATTACCATGCCCAGCATGAGGTGATGTTTTACCCCACAGAATCCCCCAGCGCCCCTTGCACCGGGACATGCCTGTTTAGTGTGGGCCAGCGCTCTTTCTGGTCACATTGGCTCTGCTGGAGACCCTGCTCAAAAGGATCCGCACTTAAAGACGGGTTTCACACTGACTGCACTTCACTGCAGCAAGTGAACCAAACTCATTTGAGCCACTATAATTTTAAAGCCATTTACTCTGCGCTGCTGTTTCATTTTGCTTCAGCCCTGAAACTGCCAGTGAGTGGATATTTCTCTGCAATTAATACATATTCCATCACTTTATTTAACAACCTGGTCCCACTGATTGAAAAAGGCTCTTTGAAGTTATGCCATCAAAAACACTCTTGATTCTATAAAGAAACTTGGATGTCTCTTTAGAGAATTAGGTTGGAAACTGACATGAGTGTAGGGAACTTCTTTCTTGTAGGGTATTTTCCCTAAAACTGCAATAACTATTTAAGAACTGTGGATGTAGTTCAGGGATAAAGATAGAAACACTGGAAAACAGGCAGAACTTCCACCGACACACAAGATATTACAGTCAGAAATTCTTTTGTTTCGACAATGATATAATCAATCTGTGAAATGGGCCGTGGTCGAAGCCTTATTTTAATCATGGAAAGATCTCTCATAATTTTTTTAATTGTTAAGATGTTTTAGAATTCACAGTGGTGTTGATATGCATCAGAAGCATTTAACAGCTTAAAGGTACTTTACAGAATATTATTACATCATATAGTGCTTCTGATTCACAGGTGTACAAATAAAAGTTTTGACCCAAAATTTGAAGGATACCACCACTATTTTATTATTATTAACACTACACATGAAAACTCAGAAGACGTGTACATATAGGCATGTGTGGGTTCACTGGTGGTTGGGGACATTAAATAGAATTATGTAGTAAAAAGAGGCAGGATTCTTCTTTGAAAGATTTTTTGTTTCAGCTGTATTTTTGAAAACTCACCACATGACATTTTGTCATTACATCACTCTTATGGAATTCATTTGACAACTTGCTCAGACACTTGACTTGACTTGTTAGCTGTGAGTGTGGGGCTGAGATTGACGGTGATTAGAAGGAATAAAAGGTGAGCTGTCGTGCTGAGAAATTCTCCTGCCAGCCGCTCTAAATGCGGACTAAAGGAGAAAAGACTTTCAACGCCAAAGTGACACAACTGCTGAAGTTTCAACAGCTTCGGAATCCATTTAGCAAACAACAGAGATGGCCTAATGTAAATTTTTCCAAGTACCCATATTTAAACCTTCTGTCAATACTGATTCAGTATTTAGTTTCTTTAAAAAACAGCTTAGCTTTAAAACAAGCCATTTTAAGCCGAAGCACTTGACTTAAGATAAGTGTCTGAAAGTAGGCCATTATATTCAAACTACAAAAATCATCTCTACTAACCCATGGAACAGAATCCATGGAAAGGACTTCACACAGTGTGAGTGTGTGCCTTTTCAGGCTAGATTTCCTACACAAAACTGCATCTGATTTCTTCACTTTTCCTCTCCAGCATCTGATCTAACATTTTCTGTTGATATTAGACTAAAAATAATCTATGGTATCTTTATCACTCAATAAACATTAGCCTATTCAAGTGGAGGTTCATTACTTACATTCATTTGTCAAAAAATAAAGTCATTTGAACCTTTATCTATGATAGCAAATAAATCTGGATTATCCATTATCATAAAGGCAGGGACAATAGAGCATATAAGCTGTGATAGACTGTGAGGCCGATAGTTTTATAGGCTGACTCTTGATGGGCTTTTCAATAGGTGCCTCTGAAAAAGACACTACTATTTACTGCTCCTGGACTCTGTTTGGTGTGCAAGTTAAACTTTGGTCAGGAGTCCATTGTCTCCAATGTCTATCATTTAATGGCCGCTTTGACATAATGAATGAAGTGGTCCCACCTTCTGTCCGGCAGAAAGGCCCTACTCTTATCTCCTTTCACAATCACTCTGCTGCAGCTCAACCAATCAGGACCAGGCTTCGGGTGCCCGTGGGCAAAAGAAGGAAAAGAGTTATTGTTTTCTTTCTGCTTTTTAATGAAGTTTACCCTGTCGCTCTTTCAGGAAAATGTTAGCAGCTAGGAAAAGATTTGCAAAGCGCTGTGGATCTGCCTCAGAAGGAGTGAATTCATGAGTAAGGGGCAAACACAGAGTAATGGCTGAATCTCCGTCGAGGCATCCTGGGTTTGGGAATTCGGGGAAAAGTTTTCTTATTGATAATCTGCTGCGTCCTGGCAATAAATCACCCATACCTGCGGCTGCTCAGAAAAGATGCTTTCCTGGGCTGGTCGGTGGGCCACTGGGTCTGACTCCGAAGAGCACATGGGGACCCTCATATGGGGCTCAGCGGAGTAATCTGCAAGAGCTGGAGAGTGAGACACTCAAACCAGGTAAGATGGCATCTTCCTCTCAGTGCAGTTGGTTTGAAAAATCTGCTCTAATCTTGAGGGAACTGTTGACAAATGTGTCAGGAGTAAATGCAGTATTGACTTATCAGCAAGTACAGCTCAGTGATTAATTCAGGAGCATTGATAGAGTCAGTCTCTGATAGCAAATGTGAACTTCAGCAATTCAGTATTTTCTGGCTGGAATGTTTTTTTTACTAGTATTTTCATTAAATTTAAGACAGTTACAAAAGTACTACAAGCATTAAACTAATGAATATATGTATATATAATGTTTGTGTTATTTCGAAAGTGACTATGTTAGACAAGCAACCGTTAATTACTGAGCTTTATAATATTTTATAAAATGTTGCATTTACAGGCGATTCATTATAAGTAGTTAATTTTTCAAGTGTTAACATTATGGTCAAGTTTCCTTAAGTTTAACTTTAAAACGGGCTTGATGGTACTTGATATCAATTAGATATCCATTGTTTTGTCATCAAAACACACACACACACACACACACACACACACACACACACACACAATAGTCTGAGGGCCAAGGCCATTGTTTTTATCAGCAGGCGGTTGTTGTGTATATAATCAGCTGATATTTGAAGGCAATAAATATCCATGAGCGAACAGACGCTCGTACCAGCTGACAAATCTGTTTTTTAAAGATTCAAGATTCAAGATTCTTTATTTGTCACATGCAGTCATACAAGTACAACACACGGTAAAATGTATCCTGAACCGCTCCTTTACTGACTGTGCAAACATTAAAAACAATAAGTAAATTCTAAATTAAAATTAAAA
>JBBPDE010000128.1:11000420-11011530 GCA_037974605.1 Nannopetersius ansorgii
TGAATCGCTCGGCTCTACAACCAAAACAGGTCCTGGCAGATAACCACACACATCCTAGCAGATGCAGTGTTTAAGAACCGATTTACAGAACTGAAATAAAAAAAAACGAGTGGGTACCCGGAACTGGGTATTTTTGAATCGGTTCTTATTTGGAATCTAATTTCGGTTCCCATCCCTAGTTGGGGCAGATGTGAATTTTAAGGCTACAAAGATTTATATACTGATTGTTTATTGAAATGAGTTCACACCATGGTTCATGAACATGGCCCAAAATGATTTTAAAATAAAAGATTTTTGATCTGTGGCCTCTTTTTGAGCACAGTTTCTGAACACATACTCTTATTTTCGATGCTTTTGTCATATTGATTATAAACAGTCAGTGTAGTGCAATCAACAAATGATGTTCAGATATTGAGCTCCTCTCACAGTGAATCACTCAATCAAGTGTAATTTTTCTAACCACAAATAGTCCCTACTCATCTCTCAGATACCCTGGCTTGCCTGTTGCAGTACAGCTGCACTTAAGTTTCGGCTATAGAAAGACATGAGTGATCCCCCTGGTCAAGCTTTGGTTGTGTGTGTTGTGGTGCAGCTGTCGCTGGCAGAGGAGAGGATGAACGGCCTGGATAATTGCTATTGTGAGCGGACTTGCAGTGTGAAGGGGGTGACCTACAGAGAGGACCAATCCTGGACAGATGGCTGCAAGAACTGCACATGCTCGGTAGGTTGAATGTCCTCTGTGTGTAGACCGCTCAGCTCCCAGCAGGGCCTCGCTGCTTTTATTACGGGCGGCGGTTGCCCCCCCTAAGGGCATTAAGTGGGGAGGGGGTGTATAATGAAAGAGCAGACACAGAACAGGCAATGTTTTTGTTGGGAAATGCTGGGAAAGATATACAATGGCTGGATTAGCTGCATAATAAGGTTCAGTAATAAGTAGCTTCACTGTGTGTCTTCCAAGAATACTTACCCACCTGCACATTAGTTGTAAACACATGATGATTTCATCCCATTGGCACTGTAATGTGGGTATAAACTATTAGTGCTGGGTGATGTATCATCAATACAGGTGTGATGTAGTATTCATATTCAGTCTTAGCAATATTAATTGGTAAGGAACATTTTAATCATGACATTTTGTGCATTAAAACAGTGATGCAGTTTTATTTTCCTGTTTTCTATTCTGTTTTGGCACTTTGGCATAAAAGGGCCTGAGAGTAAATTGCACTGTATGTTATTTAGTGAGTACCTCAGACTCACAGACTCATGTCAAGTGTGTTATTCTGTCTCTATCTATTACATGAACTTCATCTTCTTTATTTGAAGAGTGCTAAAAGTGCCTGTATTATTAACAGTTGTACTACTACTACTACTACTACTACTACTAATAATAATAATAATAATAATAATAATAATAATAATAATAATTACATTAATAATAGCATCCTAGAAGTTGTAAAATAAGAAAACATTAATAAGGGAATGACAACAATTGAAAATGCTAAATGTAAAAGCATAAGAGTTAAAATAATGGGTGAACACAGCATAATAATTATAAAATAAAAAAGATCAGTACTAGAGTCCGTGGCCTACTGAATAAGTGACGCACCAGTATGATATTAGTCAGTTCTTGGGTAACAGTGCTAATGTTAAACCTCCAGGAGAACTGATTAAACCCAGGATCAATAACTGTTATACTTAAGACTTTTGCAGCACCCAGAGTGGGGATGGGTATCGTTTGAATTTTTCCGATTCCGATTCCGATTCCGCGTGGATGTGTGTCGGCAGGCTGCAGGACTAAACATACTGCAGCAGCAGCATCAGGAAGCGTCTTATGCAAAACTGGGCACTGCATGAATTGACGCTGCTCTTATAGGTATAGCCAGTTAGCCGCCATTCTAGTGTTAAGAACCGATTCACAGAACCGAAATAAAAACAAACAGAGTGGGTACCCGGCACCAGGTCTTTTTGAATCGGTTCTTATTTGGAAACAAATTTTGGTTCCCATCCCTAAACCTGAGAGAGGAAGATCACAAGATTATCACCATTTACTGTAAAGGACTGTCACAAACCTCTAAGTTATTAATCTATGGTTGGCACACTAGACTGTTTATCTTAATATTTATTAAGAATAGAGCCCAATTATCAGTAATCATTTTTAAGACATTCTTTTTGCATAGAAGCTTAGAATGTCTGTGTTATTTAATGTATCTCCATATGATGTGGTCTTTGACTGTTGACCAAGAGAGTACATCTGCTTGAGTAAGCATTACAGTAGTTACACATGCAGTAAAATGAATGAAATGCAAATATTTCTGCTGTTCTAACGTACACTAAATACGTATTTAAAGATTGATTTGAAGTATTGGTAAAATCTAAATATCTGCCAAATGGCAAAAATATTTAGCAAGTATTGTTGATACGAATATGACTCTTGCATCATTGTGCATCCTAGCTATTACCTGTACTCCATTGCTTATTGACTCAATATAATGGAACTGTTAGCTTTAATATGCATGTGCAGCAGCCATTGTCTCGTCCAATTTAGCAGTTAAGCAATCTGCAGTTACCTAATTAGCTGCATTCTTTCACTCAAAGAAAGCTTATTGATGCCAGTGATAACTGTGGAAGGGTCTTAAACGAGTGAGTTACGTGTCCTTTCAATCCTACGCACTGTTCCCTTTATGTGCTTATCTCTAATATGATATGGAGGACAGAAAGCTGTGTATGGAAAGACCTTTACATAAATACAGCTTCCTTTTCTCATACATATTATGTATATGGTGCAGCTGTGCAAGGGTTTCGTTTGTGCTGTGCCCTTTTTGGTGCATTTATGAGCACTGATTATGACTGAAAGTGTATTCTGTGGCATTTTTCCCAGAACTCAGCACCACATTTTCTGCTATTTCCTTTGCTTCTGAGCTTTATATTCCTGAAAAGCTGTCTAATAACCTAAGACAAAGATGCAGTTTTAATGAAAGTTTCATTGATTGCACTATTGTATTTGTTACTATGATGCCTATGATGTACTTCTCGCCCCACATAAGTGTAAGTGTAAATCACTACTTAGGTCACTGCTTATGTCACTCATGCCACAGTGTGCAGTAGTTTATGTGCAATAGTCACGTGCAACATCCCTACTAATGTCAGCACTCATGTCACTACTTATACAATAGAAATATCATGTGCAACATTACTAGCAATGTCACTATTACTGCTTCAGCAGTTATTTTGTTTATTTATTTATAGTACTTATATCCACTTCTCTGACTTGCTACAGCATAAAGTATTTAGCATTAAACATATTCCTAGAGAGTTTTACTTTGACTGATACTATGTGTTATATTGTTCTGTGTCTCTGTGTGTCTGTGCCGTTGTAGCATAAGCAATTTCCTCTGTGATCAGTAAAGTTTTCTGATTCTGATCCTGATTCTGTAATCGATCTTATTGATTCTGGTTTGTCATGACTTTGAATGACTGACTGGTGTTGTGCATTTTGTTTCAGAATGGGACAGTTCAGTGCGAGACGATCGTATGTCCCCAGCTGGAGTGTCCTGATGGTTCGGTTGCCGCCTACGTGGCAGGGGAGTGTTGCAAAAAGTGTCAGCGTGAGTAGATACACACAAACACCTCTCATTGCAGGCATGTGCACATTCACTCCGTTCTGCCAAAGTTGCCTTTTTCTTCCCTCACACTCCTACACGACACAAACACACAAACACATGCACACACACCACACACACTCATACAGATACTACAGATACTGTAGCAACGCTTTTCATTGCTCGCCCCCACAGGGTTGCCTGACAACTGACCACATCTCTCTGTTGCTTAGCTACATGCTCACCATGTCTCCTGAGGTGTCATCCAGTACATATACATATCCGAATAAATTATTCACTAGCAGGCAATAAAACAGAGCCTTCTGGGGGATATGCAAATGTGATCTTGAATTTAAACTGCTTGCCCTAACAGGGGATCTTTCTGATATTGGTTTCACTTAGCTTGAGCACTTTGTCTTCATACAGATTATATTGCACTTCTGTGTATTAGAAGCAGAAGTCAGAGGCTCTGTTTGTTCCAGTGTACCAATGTAGCAGCAGTTCATTTTTCACTAATATCAGAAACCATTTGTTTGTTTCCAGCCAAGCCCACGCTCCTTTTTGACTTAACGCTTTTTTGACAGAAGAAAATCTAGCTGAACATCCTATCTAACATCAAAGAACTTCAAATAAATGTTAAATGCTTAGCTTTAACAGTGGCTGTTATACTTATCGGATTCATTTTTTTATTTTTCATATACAAAAGCTGCATGCATTTCTTTCAGATGCTTTCATTTTCACATAGAATATCAAAACACTGTTTAAAAAATATATTGTCCCTTTTTAAAGAATTTCTGGATATTCTGAATACTCACAAAACATACAGTAATTTGTAGTAGCAACATAAGCTAGTGAGTACAGGGATTCAGTTCAGTGCAGTAGTTTCAATGGTTAGGATTTCAGTTGGATTTAATGGTTGAACTAACATTTGGAGTCAGCAGGTAGAGCGGGTTTTATACCTTGATAAAAACACATACACACACTCACACATACACACACACACACAAACTCAGGGTGTGTTATACATGTGCCTTTGCAAGTTAATCCTTCTCTCCTATCACTATAATGTATCGCCACCCTCTGAGTCTTGCACATGAAGACAAACAGGAGGCTAATTAGCTGAGCTTTGTGTTTAGAGTGACGGGACTCCTCTAAAGAGCTTTCCCTTTTAAATCACCCTCTTATCAACACCCTCCCTCAATTACACACACACGCGCGCGCACACACACACACACACACACTGTAGGAGTTAATTCTGTGTGCATGCTTTGAGAAAAAATATGTTTGTGTTGGTATGCTACTACTACTTCATTTTGAGCTGCTTTGTTCTTGTCTTGTTTTTACATCAAAGGCAGTTGTTTTTGGTATATGTGTGATTTGCATGTAAACCAAAGAATAAATCTGTCTTGGGACAAATGATGCTACATCTAACAACCTGCTGTCATTTTTAAACACCTTATTAAATAACATGACCTTTCTGTCTTACATTACAATTTCTCCTCGACCCTTTTCATGCAGTGTTTGTTAACAGATTCATGATGAGCCATTATTATGTGAAGCTAAAGTCCATCTTACAGTCTCTTAAACAAGACCACTGTGTTATATGCAGCTATACGAGGACACAGTGTTATCAGGTGGGATGAGACAGAAAAGCGTTGCAGACACCAAAAATAAAGAGTCCTACAGAAGAGCCTTTCTGTAGCTTTAGCTGGACAGAAGCCAGGCCAATAAACATAGTTTTGATACAGAAATCCTTCAGCACCTTTAAAAGTACTGTGAGAGGTGTATAAACTATAAAGACTACTGTTGTATCCCCGATCATTAGCTGGAGAGTGTTCACTTTTGCTGATTGAAGTGGGATATTCAGGTTTGCTTTCATAGTAGGTCCTGTTTGTAGTGAGAGTCTTTTTTACAGCCTTATGATGTCTATATTCTGAACTCTCCAAGGTGCTGAACCAGCAAGTTAAACTGCGTATTAGTACATGCAAAGTACGGGATGTCTAATTTAATCCAGATTATCTTTTGATCATGTTTCCTCTCTGTGTTATAATCATGTGTGGGTGTGTATATGTCTGTGTCTTTGCAGCCATGTGCCTCTTTACTGGGCAAGAGCTGGTAGAAGGGGACAAAAGAGCTGTACATCACCCAAGTGGACTCTGCCAACTCTATGAATGCAGGGTGAGAGAGTTATATGGTCTGTACTCTCACAGTCAAAAGTAAAATATGCATTAGATAAAAAAAATTATTACAGCGAATTAGTATTTAATTGGTGTCAATTAAACCGTAACACTGTTGTTTTATTTCCTCATTTGAAAACACCATCTGTCCTTTATATTGTGTGAATGGTTCATGATGAATAGCCCAATAGAAGTAAAATTACATAAAATAAAATAGTTTTTCTTTCTTCTACAAAGTTATCATTCAGAGGCTCTATTCGGCTGCGACATTTAGCCTTTTCTCTGTACAGAATTACCTTTAGTGCTTCTCTCCAATGACATGCAGCTCAATTCTTGTGTGATGTGTGTCCCCAGGGCCGCACCATGCACAAAGTCCAGGACAGTGGCGAGTGCCCTGAGCTCAGCTGTCCCGAGGCAGAGCAGGTGACCATTACTGACAGGTGCTGCAAAGTCTGCAGAGGTGAGTCTGCTTTATGCCACTACTCTTCCATTTGGATTTACTGACAGGGAGTGGGAGAGAACACCAGCGTGATCTGTTTTGTGTGGGTAGATGACAAGGAACACGCTGAATGCTGCAATAAAAGATCTAAAGAAAACAGTGTTACAAATGAAATTCACTACAATCCATGCAAATTATAATCCCACTAATACACTGTAATTCAATTATTGTAATGGGCTTAATGCCGTGTACCATATTACAGTCACTGAAACAGAGCAGGGAAATTCAAAGCTTAAATGTCAGTGTTTGGGATGTACTGTAGTCTCTCTGTCACTACTGTGGTCATCTGCTTTACCATCTTTTCACTATAAAGCTCAGACACTTCATGCCTGAAGGAAACTCTAAGCCAATAGCTTGTAGCAGCTTTCATATCAGTATTCAGACAGTGGTGACCATGAGAATTCCTCTGTGTAACCTGAAGGTCATGACTTCTGTGCGGAGGGCAACACCTGCATGGAGCACTCAGACTGTCTGAATCTGGAAGCAGGAGCGAGCTGCAGCTGCAAAGAAGGTTTCCGGCCTCTCCGCCAAGACAACGCTTACTGTGAAGGTGAGCTGTTATTAATAATAACAATAATTAGAAAAGAATTAGAAAAGAAAAACAAATGATTTATTGTACAGTGTGGCATGAGGATGTTAGGGAGATACGGATGTTTATATATTTAAATCGAATTTTAGAATATATAGAGTTAATTCTGCAGTGTTTCATTTTGAATTGTGCTGAGCTTGAACTGAGCTCTTTTTTCACTTTTGTAACTGGTGGACTTTTACCAACTGGCTGTTGTAATGTACTGCTTATTACTTTCTGTAAATTATATATCAAGGGCGTTCTCACTAGATTCCCCACTTCCTAATCGGGTTTTGCCAATTAATATGATTTCAGAGAAGGGGAGCCTATAAAGATAAAATAGACTGTCCTCAAATTCCATTTTCACATGAGTTATTTTAAGAGAGCCACTTCCTGCTTTTAAAAGCTCTGCGAGGTCGTAATGAGCACAAGGTGAAGATGTTTTATATGTGAGGTTTTCTTATTCAATTAGAGTTGATTAGTGATTTTAAAGTCTTCTCCCTCCATTAATAGTGAAAACAGCCTGTGTAGCTCTTGCTGCCCTGAGCTAGTGCTTAAATGTTGGGTAATTAAGAATAAGGTGCATTACCTTGATACATGGCTCCTGCTGTCCTCACTGCAGCCTTGCCTGTTCTGAATTTGATCGATAGACATATGCATTCTTTTTCTGCCCACCTTCCTTTGGCAGTTTAATTGGATGATCAGCGGGAGTAAGTCATCAATGTCTTACCTACCCTGTTTCCTTTTTTCCTTTGAAGTCCGCTCACTGCCCCGGTGCCTGCCCTACTTTTTTAGCATGGCTAATGAATCGCGCCGGATGGTTGTGAGAGCTTTGGCCTGCTCTCCCGTCACCTCTGCACAGATCAGACAGATCTCTAATGAAAGCAGTTCATCTTAGCAGCCAAAAATAAACCTGCTCCGACATGTATGGGCCATCAGTCACCCGCACTACTTTTACACATGCCACACATGCACATTGGTCAGGTAATTACACACGACCAAAAGAATATGCATAATTAAAGATGCTATCTTCCACACTGGCTTAAAATTAATGCAGCGCTCAGCGGGCCTCATTGGGTTAAGCTGTACTTAGAGTAATGGTCTTCCTGGGAATGCAAAGTTCAAATTAATTCTCTAACCTAGAGTATGTAGTCCCTTGAGATTCGAAAATGTTGTACATACTCTTTGCTAAATTTGTTAAAGTAATTATTCTATAAGAACGCAGTACTTCGTCTGTCTTAAGAATAAATGACATATCGTAATAATGTTTTTACAGTGGTGTCAACTCTGTTAAAAGGCCCTCATAAAAGGAGTCGTTGCAAAAATACAAACCAAGTGTAACCTAGAAATGTTTCACTGGTGAAACGATAAAGCAATAGTGCCCTACTTTAAGACCACTTCATCATATACCTGTATTTTTCTCCACTGGGATGGAAACGAGTACCAGGTGCTTAAAGTAGCAGGACAAAGACCGAATGTTGTTCCATTACCCTATCACTTTTCAATTTCGTGAGAATTGTGTCTGTGTGACTGATAACAGACATAAATAGCTTGTGACACAATACCTGGACAAAGAAAACTAAGCTACAACTGATGGTTTACCAAAAAGCAATCAAAGAATTTGACACAGGTTTGGTTAGAAAATAGTGGCATTAAACTAGTGTCAGCTCGTGTACAGCAGCCTTTCCTTTAAGATCAGCTACTTTCATCTGTTTATCTTTGAATGCAATATTATGTGTATGATAAACTGCAAGCAGTTGCCATTGCTGAGTGTATTTTAAATTCTTCACATTCAATACTAGGACAAAATGGTACAAAAAGTAGATGCAGCAAGTTTATCGCTAAACTTCACCTCATTACCCCCCACCCCCCCATTTGCTGTTCCTCAATATTCACTGAGATGTGGAGGAATTTTTGGGGGTTATAGAGACGGCGGAGAGCTACATCTTTAAAGTCGTCATCCACATCGCTAAGCTCAAAATAGACGATGACTTTGACGATGAGATCAGTCCCCTTTCAATTTTTCATGCAGTTGGTGGAAGGGTAAGGACTCAGGGGGATACTCTTTAGAGACAGAGTGCTGCTCTGTCAGACAGAAAAGCAGGGGGCCTCAATTTCTCCCCTTGCTGGGTGCACTCAAGTAGATGCTGTATTTTCCAACACAGCAAACACTGTTTGGGAGAGTATTACATATCTGTGATAGACTGCTATGTGGAATGAAGGATGGTGAGGTGTGTGGCCATGAAGTCAAAGCAGTGTTACAGAGGGGTTCTCGCATTTACAACAGGTGCAAATAATGAGTACAAAGAGTAGAAGTTCATAAAATCATGCCATGCCTTTGAATGTTTCTTGTATTTTCAATATTTGCTTGGATTTTATTTATTTTTCCAACTTGCTTATTGTAAAATGTCTTGGAATGCTGGTTAAAGGACTTATTTATAATATGATGTCCCTTACCAAAGGCTTTGTTTAGCATTTTCTTATGTGAATTTCACTAAATATAAGTACTGAATACATTAATTGTGTCCGAAGAGGCACTTTAAGGGTCATTCCTGTTGACGATCCAAGCAGGTTTGCATTTTTTCCTTTATTCTCAGAACATATTTAAAAAAAATACGGCATTAAAAGTTCTACCCTCTGTCGCTGTCTTGTCAACTCCATGGGATTTCCAGAGTCTCTTTCAGGGACTAGTGTCTCAAAACCTGTTGAAAGGCTTTACTTGATTGAGTTTGAGTGTAAAATGTCAGTAGGTGGAGGAAGGGTAATTGGCGTTGACTGAAGAGGAGCAGTAGAATCCCAAATGTAATTACAGCTGAGATGAAGTCAGGGAGAGAGTGGCGAGCGGGCGAGATGGACGGCCTGACCTCAGCCTGGTCAGAGTGACCTTCACTTCCACATAGATGTGTTTATAGCAGGGTCTTTGTGGGCATGGAACTTCATAAAGACCTGCACAAACTGAGAATACTGCCAAATGCAGAACATGAGTGTCCCAATATGCACATTCTGTTATGTATAGTTTTGTTTTTTTTAAAGATGTTCATATAAATTAAAAATGTTTGTTTAATTAAGTGTTATTCATAATAGAGTAATTGGGTTTACTTTGAGGAGAATAAAATAATATGCTTAAGCATTTGTGACACGATTAGTACTATCTAATAGTGCCATTTTGTTCATACCTTTAATGTCAGCACTATATTTCCGTCTTTATAGAATCATTTTGAATAAAACAAACTTTAAAATAATTATTTAGGCAAAATCTCATACCAACACAGACCCTGGTTATACCTGATATTACATCTGTCTCAAGTGATTTCAACATTTGCGACATTTCCCCGGAGCAACTTGGGGTTAAGTGTCTTGCTCAGGAACCCAGTGGTGGTGCTGAAGGTAGGATTCGACCCATGACCTCTTGGTCCAGAGGCAAGCATCCTACCCACTAGACCACCACCACCCCCAGATATATGGACTACATCATGGGACTCGAATACATCTCCAGTGGCGCTTCTGATCACATTTTCTGAAATTGTGAATCATGGAAAAAATGTTTTTACATCGTCCTGAACGCCTCTGAAACTGGTTTAAGTGATCAGACCACAGGGCATCTTCAAGATGCATTGGACATTATTCATACCTGTACCTAACACCATTCACTTATCATAGGATCACTGAATACACATGTTAATAGCAAGTATAAATCAGCCTTGAGCATGAGTATCAGAAAGTAGCTTTTTGTGTCTGCTAACCCTGTGTAGGTGTTTTTCATACTTAACTGAAAAGTAACATTGCACTGATACTTTCTAAAAAAGTGTCTCTGAAGTTTGACTTTTGCATTGTGCATGACTTCACATGGCACCAATTGGATTGGCTGGTGGATGGATCAGCTCAGTCAATTAAAGGCACAAACTAAGCCATTTAAAATAATCAGTGAAATATATTAGTTGCATTTACCTTCATTTAGCATGAAGCTTTAGTGTCAGATATGACTAGAGATTTTGACACCTTGTTCCCTGTTGGACTGCTGAACTTGGGGTGGATTTAGCCAAAGCAATGGGGCGTCTAGTCTTTAAATGATGAATGATGACCGTCTCTTAATCAAACAGGCCTGTACCGAAACATAGGCTGAATGAATTGCAGATTATTTTTTGCACACACACACACAAACACACACACACACACACACACACACCTACACACACACACACACACACATAGAGTGATGCAGAACTGCAGCACTTCGAGGAAGTGAAGTGTTTGGATGGTATAACAT
>JBBPDE010000128.1:11037708-11057089 GCA_037974605.1 Nannopetersius ansorgii
CACACACACACACACACACACACACACACACACACACACACACACACACACACACACACACACACACACTCACACAAACACATTTATTTGTGTCCACAATTCAGAATAAATATACACTTGGACACAAATGTAACATTTGCTCAGACATGTATTAGTTGTATGACTGACATTAACCAAAGCAGTAACAGTTCATCAGATGTTATTAATACACACAGCACCTTCCAATTATAGATGATACTGAACAATACTTATTTGTTTTGCTTTTGATTTTGAAAAGCCAACTATCTTGAGCCCTCTAGTAACCAGCCTATGCACATGACCCAGGCTTCCAAATATGAATACACACACACACACCTCTTTAATGCGCTGTCATAATGTCCCGAAATGCATGCACTAGCTGTAGTAGTTAGTCATGTATTTTTGCGTTGTACCTCCTAAACCTCCACAGTACATCTGCTGCTGCTTGACTCTCCCCCCGACTTTGCTGACTTTTGTAAATACACCATAAAGCAGCCTCAGGTCAGTGGAGTGTAACGGTAGTGTTTGCACTGCTGCAGTGCAGGGCAAACTGGAAACAGGGTGGAATGCATCCTCTCACTGAGACATGAAACAGCAGTGCCACAATCGTGTGAATGAAAACCACTTCTTGCAAAATGATGCGCTTCTGTCTAGCCACATGATTAAATTACGACAGAGTTGCCCCACACATTATTGCATGACCTTTTTCATGCTGCATGTATTACCCTGTGTGTGTGTGTACGTGTGTGTGTAAAAAAAGTAACTGCTCCTGATTAAATGTGTTTTATATGCTCTGTTAATGTGATCTAGAACGTATTCATGATATTCATGATTTCCTATAATCTGCAATGTAATTTTTGTGCTTTGAATATGAAACCCTGCTTTGCATATGCAGTCTAGTTTTTTCCTAGGAATAAAGCACAACTTACATGACATAATGAATATGGAGACACTTGCTATAGTCTCCTGCTCTTTCTCTCTCTCTCTCTCTCTCTCTCTGAGTTATCGACTGTAGTAGAGCTCTGGTTTTGTTCTGGGTAGATTGTGTCTGGTACTGTGGGTGATTTGTGTGATTACTCGCCTTATTAATGGTGAGGATTGAAAGTGCTGCTCTGTTCAAATACTCCTCATTAAAGCCCCATTCAGCAGCTCTTCCAATTACTGTCAGAGAAAAATAGACAGACTAACAGAGAGCGAGAGAGAGAGAGAGAGAGAGAGTGTTTTGCAATTGACTCAAGCACTTGTAGAGCCGAATAAACGTGCAAGGGAGGGAAAGCTGATCATCGATACAGAGAGAGGAATGTGCAGCGGTGTATGCAAAGGTCATGCTATTCACACTAAAACTGAGTGTAAGAATGAAAGGATTTCTGTAATCTCATCAGGCTTGGTAATTAGCTCTTTGTGCTTGGTGACATTACGATCTGCTCATGCCACTGGCTCACTGAACCCGTGTGTGCTGTTCAATTGCAATGATCACTCGTAACACCTTCATCACTTATTTAGAGGTGGTGCTGAGTACACACAGAGCCGTGCGCTAACACACACCCACACGGCTAATTAGCAGTGCCTAATTAGAGCGTTTTGCTTCTCATAAGCGGCTTTTTTTTTAAGTGTAGTGGGAGGGTGTGTGTCTGCACATGTTAGGGTGCATGTGAGCACTGGTTGTGTGTGTGTGTGTGTGTGTGTGTGTGTGTGTGTGTGTGTGTGTGTGTGAATCTCTGGGGTTTTGAGGATTCTGGTCTTTGGTAATTCTGCATGTTGTTTTCTCCTGCTGTTTGTTTTAGCTGGAAAGGGGGATTTATAACACGTACCTGGCTGCTGTAGTAAATGTTCACTTCAGTATATTCTGATCTTTAGCCATCACTGCCCTGTACAGCTAACAGCTTTCCATCCTCTAGCACATCAGTTTTACCCTTTAGAAGTCAGAGTTATCACTGGCAATTAAAGAAACAGGGTTATTATTTCTCATTCATAGCTTTTTGGAGAAAGTGCACATTTTAAACTCAGAGATCATAAGTAGAAGACACAATGAACGTTGTATTATTTGAATTTGACAAAAGACTATATTCAGTGAACAATAAAGGGCAGATTCAAACCTGTCGTGGAGTAAATGGAAGGATATTCATTTGAAATGTGTAATTAACTATGTGACGGATGCAATTAATGGTATTACTTGATGCAATAACTGTATGTTAACTATATACCTGCACATGACAAATCAAACAATAGCATATTGCAATGATTTGATGAGTTGAGTCAGATGTTTACAGCATTCATTGAGTCTACTGTATGATGTCTTTTTCACATTTGTTGAAGCTATTATACAAGTGTAAAGGGCTGAAAACCTATTACAAAGCCAGGGATGCATGTTCAATTCACAAATAATCCCGTTAACGCTGTTACCACCCCGAGTCATTTTGGCTTTGTTTGAAGTAGAGCTCGCGCCCTGGTGTCTCATTGTGAGCTGGTTTTGGCCGCCAGCTGTCACTCAGCACTGCTGTCTGAGCTCCAATGAAGGAAGTCTTCTGAGTCTTCCTGTGCACAGGGAGAGATTGAATAAAGGAAGGAAGAACGATTGGCTGAATAAAAGAGTGGAGTGAGGCAGGACACACTCATCCTCTGCCCTATGAGATCTGTTTTAATAGAGCCTTTGTTTCCAGCTTGTCGCTCAAGATAACGAGGGGAACAGCTGTGGTCGTTGCATCACCTCTCCTCTCCTTCCCTCATTCCCATTCTTTTCTTTATTAACACACTACCTCTCTTTCTCTTTCTCTCTCTCTCTATTACTCACTTTGTCTATTTTCTGTATTGATCTTGTTTGCTTATTTTCTGTCCACATACTTCAATTAAAATGGTCTGTTGCCATTCATATTCAGGTAAATTATTTACCACCTATGAAATGATACTTAATAGAAGTATAAATTGTACAGCTGTAGTAGATCAAAGCTGAAGTCTTTTCCATTCATCTATGCTGTATTGGACTGTGTGGCTGCAAATAAACAATTCAGCTCAACATGGGTCTATTTAGTTCTACTATGTTTTGTTAACCGTTTGCGTAGATTAGTTCAGCTCTCAGCAGTTTATCAGATAATGAGATGAGGTGAAATCGATATACTCCACTGCACGTCAGCGTAGAACTGCCTTATCATGGCCAGAGCTGAATGTTATTTTCTTGCCATTTGAATGGCACCACTGAAAATAAAATGTATAAATATCAAGGCTCTGCCAGCTCTGGTGATATAAATAGCAAGCGTGCCCTCGCCCTGCCTTCAGCTTCACTACATGCAAGAAGAATTGGCATGGATTCAGACTTGTTCCTTTCTTTCTGGAGAGAGGGCATCGCAGCCAGACGGCTTTTCAATTTCAAAGCCTGTGTGTTCTGCCAACTGCAACTTCACCCACTACAAAGAGCATGAGAGATTTCGCCGTAGCGGGGCTGCAAGAGCGCACTTTAAAAAATAGGTTTCATCTGCAGTTTTTCAGCCCATCGATGAGTGGATAACGAGGAGGCATCTGCTCCACGTCTTTAGCAATGAAATGGCTTGGATTATACATTTAGACCTGTGCTTATTTCGTTTCTCAGTTGGCCAATAGCTGTCCCAGCATGGACAAATAGTTCTTTGTGTAAACTCAGATTATGTATCACGACAGGTGCTTGACAAATGTGAGTCTCTGAGGATGGATAGTGATAGTGTTGCAGTGGGACTGTTTAATATGTATTATACTTCTACGGATATTTGAATTTCATGATTTCGAGGTCAAAGTGGTGCTTTCGTACCAGGCAGGCAAATCTGGTACATGGGATGTCACTGTGGAGTCTGAAAAAAGAGCAGGTGCATGTACACTGTGGCCTAGGGGCCATGGTCCTTTAGTACAATTGGTGAGGCATTCGATCACACTAGTGTAGACTGCAGCTTGGATTCAGGCACACTCTAGGCTATTTTAGTTCTCCTTCAAAAAATGAGATCAGCCAGAGCATGTTTATGTGGCTTGTTATGTTTTTTTTCCTGTATGACACAGTGCTATCTACAAAAATGGACAAAAAATAATTCGAGTTCAAATTCAATGATGGCAAAATTCAAGTCAAATTCAATGGCTGCTACTTGCTTCAGCAAAGTGATTTTTTTGGTGCAGCTTTTAAGAGAACAGAGAGTCATACAGTGTTCTCTTATAAGAATAACTAATTAACGTGACTTAATTCAACACTGGTGCAAGTAAGTAATGATTTAAGGATGCACTGTTCACAGTGATATTCAGTGTGCATAGGCTTGTAGCTCCAGTGTGAATCTAGAGAAGTAAAATTTGGACATCATTTGACTACATTTGAGCCCAAGCACCACAATTTCCACAAAATTAGTACACAGGGTCTGATGTAATTAAATATAATAAAATATAATAAATAAATAAATACTAATAATAATGTGAAGTGACCATTGGTCATATATGAACACACCACAGCACACAGTGTGAACAGCACAAAATCCTCTCTCTGCATTTAACCCATTCACCAAGTGAAGTAGCGGGCAGCCAGGTTAAGATAAGGTAAAACTGTTAACGTGGCACTCTTTATTGAAATAATCTGCGTCTCTGTTTTTATGTATTTTATATCAACTTCAAATGATATCAAACAAGTCGTTTGCTCACTTCTGCCATGTAATGTAGCTTAAGAGAACATTTTATACGTAAAGTAAGATGGGTTTGGCTGGGGATCAGATTTTGAGCTAGGTAAAAATTGGGTAGGTAGAACTGCAGAACTGGAAGCAGAAATAAGTGTTAAATAAGAGCAGAATTATGTATTCAGAATAGAACATGTACGTTCAGCCTACATCTAGACTTTGCTTATGCTACACAATGTTGACGTTCTGCCTTTATAACTATGTTTTCTAGACACCAATATGGAGCTTAAGACTTCATTCAATTGCCTTGCAATATGGTGTATGACAGCTTGCAATAGCCTACAAAGGCAGAGAGGATGATACAAACTATACAACTTGGGCAATAATTTGGGTTAGAAAAGTTTTTGTTAGATATTCCTACTCATGTCTGTCTTTTATAACTCTGAAAAACTATTCATGGTCAGCTCAGTGCAAGCTGTGCTCTGATGGGAGTCGTGTTTAATCAGTATCTGTTATTCCAAACAATCAAGCTTCAATCTGGTCCCCGAAATTCCAGCATTACTGCAGCTTATTTAACCTAATCCTTACAACAACACTGCTGCGGCAGGACAAAAAACAGGAGGAGCAGGGGATCTGTGAGAGAAAGGCCCAGACCCAGAGTCATTTTCATAATGACAAAGGCTGATGCATCTGTGGCAACCATAATGAGCCCATCTCGGGCATAGTGGGAGCATTTAATCATCCTAAAACCTCCCTGTTGTTCTGTTTTCATCCCCCTGTTTAATAACCAGCACAGCCCCCCTGCCCACCACTGTCTAATAAAGCATTCTTTGCAATGTAATGTCCTTTCTCTGAATATTAAAACCCATTTATATGGGTAATATTGAATTAAGCACAGTCCTTATTGAAAAATGGACTATGGTTTGAGCGGACACGTGTAAAGTTTTCCAATGGAATTAGGTTTGTGATTCATGGCATGTCTTCAAAAAGCCAAGTTTTATTTGGAAGCCAGGATATTCATCTTGTGTAATCCAATAAAAAAAATCACTGTCATTTTTCTCGGGTATGTAGTATTATCTTCTTTCTGATCTCCTTCTGATCCAGGGATTACTGTAGTTTTCTGTGTTCGTTATGCTGTAATTTATTATTTCGCACTATATTTGTCTTCATATGACTACTCAGTGTGTTATTAGGATTCCCTCAGCAAGTGCAGCCTCCCTGCGAGCCGTTATCATGGCAGATAGACAGAGACAGAGCAGGCACAAAGCCACAGCACTGCTTATCATGGAGAATGCAGTCAATAGCACTCAGTGGTGGCATGCAATAAAAAAAAGCAACCATTTGGGGAATAAAGGACTCTTCTGCCAAAATCTTACGTGATGAGTGCCAGCTTAGATGCAGAGTCATTTTTCTTTACACAGTCCAACAACAGAAAACATCTCCCTCAGTCCCTCTCTCTCTGTCCGTCTCTCTTCGTGCCTCTGCAGATATTGATGAGTGTTTGGAAGGATTTGTGAAGTGTGACAGTCGTGCTTCCTGTGTGAACCTACCTGGCTGGTACCACTGCGAGTGCCGTGATGGATACCACGACAATGGCATGTTCACTTCCAACGGAGAGTCATGTGAAGGTAACTCAGCATGCCCTGCACCCTCTACCACTCTAGTGGATCAAGAAAGGATGAGTAATGCATCAGTAATGAAACAATAAAAACTATTATAACTAGTTACTTGAAAAAGATGTCTTAAGGATAACAACTTACTGTGTAAGGAGAAATGAAATCGTGACAACATCCAAGTTAAACTAATCCTCTCTGTCTATCTCTACAGACATAGATGAGTGTAAAGCCGGTAGGAGCACTTGCGCCAATGACACGGTCTGCTTTAACCTGGATGGAGGATACGACTGCAGGTGTCCTCATGGACACAACTGCACTGGTGACTGTATCCATGACAACAAGGTGAAACACAACGGGCAGATCTGGGTCTTGGATAACGACAGGTGCTCCGTCTGCTCATGCCAAGTGAGTGAGGAATTATGGGTAGGACAGAAGTTGTCCTTGATCATCCTTGATGAGATAAATCTAAATCTCCTGTCCAGAGTTTAATTAAAACAAAACAAAACATCCTGCAGTCCGATGCAACAGTTTGTGCGGCGCTGGTCAAATGACATGTTTTATTAGTTTTCTAAGTGAAAATAAGTGCACATCCTCTTTTTAGAAAATGCGCTTTTGCACACACTGTTTATTATTTAATATACTGTTGAATATACTGGAAAAAACCCTAAAATGGGATGTACAAAAGTCAATGTTTTTATGTAAAATTTTGAAAAGAATTGTGTGCTAAAATTAGCAGAAAAATGCTATAGTTTGATTCTTTTAAAGGATGTGTGCTTATTTAAACAGAAACATCTACATGCAGGTCGTCTGGGACATTTGACTGTATAATATTAACGGTGTAATGTTGGAGTGATCATGCCTCTCAGAATAAAATTTGTCATAATAATGGATTAATTTTTTGCTGTACTCTAAAATGAAGTCATGTCCTTAACCGGACTCTCCACTGTTAGTGGACTGGCGCTGCTTCAATCCATCATTTGTAGGATATTTCTTGTCTGTAGGTTTGTTCTGTTTTGGACTTTTTCTCTGATTAGTGAAGCAATTTGTAACTGTAACTCAATATGACAGCGATCCATTTCCTTTCATTGCAGGGTAATGATAGGAGTTCATTTCCACTAATTTGACCCACACCTTGATGTGCTTTAAGAATAGTATTTTCATTAAACTGTCTGACCTCCATTCGTTTCCCTGGTCACGTTCGGTAATTAGATCTTTAATTGAATTGTTTTCTTCTGTCGGACGGTGGCACAGAAGAAGATGAGTTTTAAGATATTAAATAATCAGCCTTCCAATTAGTCACTTCATGGTGAAGGACAGAGCGAGAAAATCATTTTTAATTAGGTGACTCATACTAATTGATTTGAAAATGGGAGAACTGTCAGTCAAAATTATATCTTCTGTGCTTGGCTGAACAGAAGTACAAACAGATAATTATGTTTATGAGAGGGAAAGGCTTTTCATTTTTAAGATCTACAGGTCACTGAATGGTGAAGGTTATCAGGGATGTTTCTCAATAATAGTTCAGTGATCTATGCGGGATCAAAGCGTTACCATTATTTTCCACTTTTGTAGTACAGTGCACAATTGTTGCTTCATTTAGTTATGATTTCACCCATACAAACATATATACACACACTCATAGATGCATACACACACACACACACGCACACACCGACAGTATAGTTGGGTTAAGTGAGAGTGTGTTGTGTGTTTGTGCACAGATGGGGCAGGTGATGTGCAGGCGCATGGTGTGTGACTGTGAGAACCCCACTGTGGATCTGTTCTGCTGTCCGGAGTGCGACCCACGGCTCAGCTCTCAATGCCTGCACCAGAATGGCCTGCTCACCTATGCCAGCGGAGACACCTGGACAGAAAACTGCCAGCAGTGCCAGTGCCTGGTGAGAAACATAAACTGCATACAAGCCTTAGAATAGGAGCCAGACAGATCTGCTAGTGACAGGAGAAAGGCAGAAACTGATACAGGTCTAATCTCTAAGCTGTAATTGATTTTTCCTGTGAGTAAAGAGCACGGAAATGCAGTGTTTAAAGGAGTAGGTCAACAAATGTACACAGATTACATAATTTTCCACTTACGTGTGGTCGATCAGCTAAAACATGTTTGATGTTTGGTTTGTAAATTGTGTTTCTTTAGCTCTGAGCTGCGAGGCTAACAGTGCAAACAAACATTAGAAATCAGACGTCACTCAAATCATTTTCGTAAATACATCCATCCCCTAAATGCCTTCAGACAGGATACGGTTTAACAAAACACCTCAGACATAGAAGTGCCTGACGTGGCAACAGCCGTCTTATGTATTGATTAGAACTATGATCAGCCCTCAACAGTCTGAAATATTTGCCAGTATTGGTGAAGTTTAATTTATTTCACAGTGAGTCATTATGAGCCCTAAATCTCACGCTACACTTTAATGAAGAGCTTTTTAATGAAGAGTGTTCTCTGATGAGGATTTTCATGCAGAAAATCATCAAAACATGAAGTTTGAGCAAAGACATTTAGATTTTGCATAAGACTGTATAAAATTTAAATGCTCGCTTTGGTCTGAAAAACCCATTGTTGGTCCGTTGTTTTAATCACATTTTGCAAAACTGTTCACTTTAATGAAGATCTGGATGTGGTTTGTGCAGGTGAAGAGATTTAAGGGAATGTTTTTTTAAAAATTGCTTGAGGTGAGTATGCTAGTCCTAACAAAACCATGGAAAACATGATTTACCTTTGCAATCACTAGTACAAGGAAGATCTTGCAAGGGTTTGTAGGCAAGGATGTCTTTATAGTGAATGGCCATGCAGAACAGATGTGTGTAGGTGGTGCCAGTGATCAGTAAGGGCCTTGATGTTCCTGGAGGAGGACGTAACACTGTGTCGCTGTTGTGTCAGGCTGTTCAGAAGCGTGAGTTTAATAGATTTGGAGAAGTGGAAGTGCCGTTGCTTAAAGAAGGTAGTTCATGTCTGGCAAATATCCTGATAGAGATTACATTATGAAAGTTATATTAAGTAATCAAACATTTTCTAGCCTCTAGTGGTATGTAATATTAATCTCTTTAGAGCAGTGAAGGCATTCACCACTGCTTCCATTCATGCCTTTTTCCATCCCTCTCATTCTCCTTCTCCTTGGCTCTTAGCCCTCCTGCGGAGCATGGAATCAGGAATACATTTCTACATTCAGCCTTTTACTGACAAGACACTCGTCTCCCTCCCTGCCTCCCACATTCCTTCCTTTTCTCTTTCGCTCCATCTCAGCTGTTCCCCCTCCCCATCCATATGTTCATCAAATGCAAATGCCATACTTTGCCATTCATGAGCATGAGTTTCAATGCTTCAGGAAGGGAAAAATAAAAATGCTCCTATTTTGTGGCTTCTTCCCAGGTAGCACCTTTGGCACAAATCACCTGTGGGTGGAGGTGTGTCTGCTGTTACACAGCCCTAGACAGATCAAACACGGCAGAATGTGGCTTGGACTCTTTCGGTCCTCCTCCTGCTCTGCATTAGCATAGGATCACAGAGGTTCGTCCAGAATGGCCTGCCGGACACACGGACGGGTTCTGGCAGGCAATAAAGGAGCGGAAAAAAGACAGGAGAGAGTGGGGGGGGGGAGCTTTTAACTCCCTTCTCAGAGGCAGATCATCTGAGTAGAAGGAATGAAATGAAATGGGTGGAGGGATGAAAGAGGAGAAGAAAAGAAGGAGGAGGAGGACAGAAAGAAGGGAGGTGCGTAGGGTGTGCATGAGGAGAAGAGAAGGATTGGCAGTGGAAAGAGCTTGGAGAAAATGAGTGAACTAGAATGAGAAGGGAAAGAGAAAGTGAGCAGGGAAAGAGAAACAGACATGTGAAATTTGCAAGATTGAAATGCAGAGCCAACAGAGGGAACAGACAGCTGTCAATCATTCAAGGAGCCGAACAGAGAACAAAAGAAGGCAAACTCAGTCTCTCTCTCATTCATTCAGTGTGCACCTTACTCTGCTGCCTTGCCAGCAGCTGCATCTCTTCACTCTCGGGAAACTCTGCCTGCACGAGCCAGAGCCAGAGCTGCCTTTCACAGTGCGGTTATACACACACACCCAGGTCCTGTCACTCCATGGGCCTCAGTACATACACACACAGTCTACTGTGCCTGCACTCCACTGGGTGCAGAAATACTTCATGTTGTAATCTTGAGAAAGTTTTGGAGAAATGCACCAATGAAAATTTCTTAATGCAGGAATAAATTGTGGGACAGTAATGATTTACTTTTCTACATTATTTATTCTGTAACTCTGTAAGTGGGCAGTATATGGTTCATATAGAATTGATTTGAAAACTCTTAACCAAGATGATGAGTTTTGTAATTTCCTTAATGCTGTTATGCCACAGAGACTGCACTCCTGCTTGAGACTGCAGTGGATGCAGTAGCTTTAATGTCTTTCTAGTGCCAGTAGGCTAGCACACACACACACACACACACACACACACACACACGCGACCACCAGTGAGAGTTATCCTGCAGGAAACAAGTGGGAAAAAAGACATGCAGTATGAAGAGAGGGAGAAAGGTGATGTCAGGGAACAGACAGGCGAGCCTCATCAGCTGTTGGAAGGTGGTTTGGATTTAAAAAGACTTACACACAAATACAAAAATAACATACATCGCAAAGTTCGTCACCGCGGTGGTAGGAACACTAGTGACCTGTTTCATCACCGCAGAACAAAATGAGCTTGAAGGCCAAGACAGCTTGCAATTACAGTCATCAAGGGTGAAGTGGTCAACCAGTGGGGTGTGTGAAACACAGGGGTCAGTCACATGATCCGACCTCACTGGAATTAGCACTTTCACAAGGCGCTGCGTAAGAGTGTAGAAACAAACACTGGGTTGAAATAACAACCGCAATTACTGTTCATTTATGCAAGGACCTGTCCTCAAAAGATTAAGTGGTTTGTACTCAGTCTAGGAGTAGTTTAGCATGTATTAGTTTCCCTTTAGTGAAAGTTTGTAAATGATTTAACAATAGGGCTAATGCCAGCTTTACCCACATACTGTTTAGTTCTGTTTTTGCTATTCTCTACAGTAAAGAAATGTTTATTTGTAGTACAAAAGCCACTATTAGCCACAAAAATAAGCTTATTGTTTATAATAGGTTTCTCTAAAAACAAAAGGTCAATTTGCTGTACAGCGATATATATTTTAACTGCCCAACATTTTAATTACACATTAAAGTATACTTTTGACCATCAGAAACATAGTGTAAGGAAGTTTCTGTTAAATATCTGTAAAATGCAAATTTATGTTGTGTGTGTGTGTGTGTGTGTGTGTGTGTGTGTGTGTGTGTGTGTGTGTGTGTGTGTGTAATTAATGTTGCTCAGTTAGAATGTGCTGCAGCAAATGAGAAAAACAAATTCATTTTGAGTGAATCAATAATCTCAGCATCCCTTCAACTGAATCAAACTAAATAAAAACCTAAACATAACCACTTAAGAGCTGTTTCAGTCCATGCTGCATAGGGGGTGACACCATCAAAACATGTCTTAAGTATTTTCTAAAATAAGGAATATAAATTATTGCCTCCAGAGTAAATGGGTACTTTGCCTCCTGCACATGCAATTTTGTTGTTGCATGTTTTTTTTTTCAACAGAGCAACTGCAGCATATTTTGATGATCTATCTATTTGTAATCCATTTGTAATTCATGCCTGTCGTTATGCATTGATTATTGTGTCTGCCCTAATCAGATTTTAGTCATAATATCATTCTGGGTTTTCTGATTCTGATTCTGAAATGAGCTGAATCAGAGAGATCAGAGATAACACATATTTGAATGACAAGTGCACTGCAGTAATTTGCTAAAAAATCTTGGGATATTAATGCATAATTGAGAAACCCCATGTGAGCATTCTCATTTGTTTGCACACATGCACACAAACACACACACACACACACATACACAAACACTTGCACACCCGCACGCACACACACGTGCACACATTCCTTGTGATACAGTGGAGTTAGCGTTAACCCCAGTGAAATGAAATAGGTCGGGCAGAGCTAAATCACTGCTTAACTGAATCTATAAGGGTAGCTAAAAGATACAACCTGTATTTGAGGGACTTACTGATAATCGAGTTTCATATGATTTATGAAAAGCGACGAAGGGAACATTTGCTGTAGAGATTTTGGTCGATTTCCTTCATAAAACTGCTATATTGTAACTATAGTATAGGTTAGGTCTTCATGACAGTTCCTATATGAAATAAGCCACATGCTAATTACCAGCTGGAAAGTTAGCTAATGAATACGTGCAAGATAGTTACGGACAGAATGTGGTTTAGCTCGGCTAGGCTTCTAGAACAGGGTCAGAGGTGCTTGCTCTGTGTTGGGTAAGCCGGGTTATTTTTCACTAAAAAGACTGTTTATTATGATCTACTTGGAGCTCAGTTATTTATTGCATTCCACTCTGAAAGCTTCCAAGAAATTAGCTCCCTTACTCTTTCCCACTCTTGGCAGCAGTCTACATTTTTTATTCAGCTTCTCTGGTGCTGGCATAAACAAACTGCAGCAGAAACGGTTACTGCACAAGTTAATAGTAAATGCATCAAAGATTATCCAGTAACTTCATAAATGAGAGCAGAACTAGAAACACTGTGTTAACAGGATTTACTTTGTAAGCCTACAATTATTTTGCCATTTTGCTATATATAATTTACATTACATATTTATATATACATAACCAGTGCATAGTTAATCACAGTATGGTATGTACTGAATTTTAGTTACACTCCCTTGGAATTGAGCTTGAGTTTAAGTTTGAGTTGAAATCTACTTCTAAATACACACATACAGTCAGTCATGTACGAAATTGTTGGCACCACTGAATTTTTTCCAGAAAATTAAGTATTTCTCACAGAAAAGTATCTAATTAACACATGGTTTGCTATACATATGTTTACTCTCTTTGTGTGTATTGGAACAAAAGAAAACGAGGACGAGGAAAAAAAGCAAATTTGACATAATGTCACACAAAACTCCAAAAATGGGCTGGACAAAATTATTGGCACCCTTTCAAAATTGTGGATAAATAAGATTGTTTCAAATCAAATACTCGTTTTTCTGGAAACATTTCAGGGGTTCCAACAATTTTGGCCATGACTGTATAATATTGATTTACATCCGTAACTTCAACGGATTTTCTTGTTTGCATGAACTATGAGTCAAATAAATTGAACAAAATGGAATGGGTGTATGCATCAGGGACAAAAGAAGAAGAAATAAACACTGTTGTTGCTGAAAAGTGTGTATGTGTGTGTGCGTTTTGTGCCACAGCAGGGAGAGGTGGACTGCTGGCCATTGTCCTGCCCAGTGACGGACTGTGACTTCACGCTGGTGCCTGAGGGTGAGTGCTGTGCTCACTGCGTGTCGGACCCGTGCCAGGCTCACAGCATCCGCAACGACATCACCAAGACCTGCGAGGACGAACACGGGATCACGCGCTTCAGCGGCTCCTCCTGGCTCAAACACGGCACTGAGTGCACCCTCTGCCAGTGCAAGGTGTGTTTGTACACCGCAAACACACAAACACTCACACTGAGAGCAGATTATTACCTAAATAAGAGTTACTTTTCAAAGGGCTTTTTCAGGTCAGTATTATGAATAGGTTTTGGTTTTGTAGTACATACTTGTGTAAAGGGATCCTCATATGATGCTGCTGCATGTCATTTATTGCAAATATCTCGTAGGAAGCTGTAAAAAGTCCTCAATGATGAACAATGCTGCAGATGATTCTGTAATAATTGAGGAACTTGTAGATTTGAGAATGAAGTTAAAACCAAAACGCCTTCCATCATAATAGAAATATGTCATTACCGTGTATTATTTATCAATAGTTTCATCATTTGTTATTGTTTCTAAATGTGTATGTGTATATTGTTCTATGTATATTAAGTGAATGTATTCTCTTCTCTCCTCTTCCCCTTTCAGAATGGACATATCTGTTGCTCAGTGGACCCTATGTGTCTTTAGCTGTGTGCTAAAGGCATCTGTACAGTCTTTCTCCATTTAAAGGAAACTCACCCTCGTCACCCAGGTCCCAATCTGCTTCTTTATACCAAATGCAAATGTGTATTATACCAAACTGACGACAGACAACCTCACTGTTCATATCTGCTACAGGAGGAGTCCATTTCTTCACATTGAGGTGCAACAGTTCATCTGAAGTACTGCTCTGTACTAAATAACTGCATACACTGGCATGACCACACTGGATGTTAAGAAAAAAAAGCGTATTCTTTCATTTCTACATCTTTATGAACCCAGAAAAAGAAGTAGGGATTATAGATAGTAAGTAAACGTTATTGTACTTCTCTTTTGTCACATTATGGAAGTTGTTTATATTTTGTGATTCCATAAATTACACTTTTTGTTATACTTTCTCTTTTTGTTTTATTTCACGGTTGAAAACGATTCTTCCGCTTGCTCTTGTCTAATGGTGAAATAAAGTATTTCCATTTCCATTTCCAGGTGTGCAGGCCTTTTTATTATTTATACCCTTACCTTATCATGCAAGGTCCAGGAATACAAGACAGTGTTGATAAGCAAAATATTCTTCTGCATTATTACTGTCTGCAGAGGGTTTTAAAGCAAACTGGATCCAAGGTTTATGTCTGGGACGTACAGTATATAGCACTTTATATGTGGGTGCTCTTCCTGTTTGACAGTTTCGTTGTTTGTATCTGTTGTATTTGTCATATTTTCATCCGAACTTGCCTTGTTCACTGTGAAGATTAGATGAATATTCAGCAGTTATCTGAGCAGAAGTGAGAAAGTAGGAGCCCTTGCTGTAAAAGCAACATATCCTCATGCATATTCTGAATGTTATACAGTGTACACAACCTAAGGTCATTCAAGAGTCATGTAACTGTCCTTACGCACATTTTTTAAAATAGAAAACATTTAAAGATCACACTCAATAAACATAAAAAAGACATTTTTCACCAGGTCTATCCTGCTCTCTATCTGAAGAGCTAAGTTTCAGGTTGCAGGGGTAAAATAGCTCTCTGGCTGAAGTGTTTTCCCTTCAACACAATCTGCTGATGGCAATGATCCTGTAGATAAATGCTCTCAGCAAGATATCCTTTGATACACCTGCATTTAATTAAGAATTAATTTATGGACTTATCGACTTGCAGATCCACCTCTTTTTACTTTGCTGGTCTGGACAGATGCCAGGGGTGAAGTTAACGGCTCTTGTATTATATAATAATGCAGCCGACTATTGCAGAATTATTCACATCTTTTAAAAGGTTCATGTGGAGGTTGTGGAAGGCTTTTGTACCAGTGATTAAGACGTGATAATGAGAAGTTCCCACTTTTTGGTTCAACTTGTACAGAACACACTATTAAAGGCTCCTTAACTTCAGAAAAAAAGATTTCTGTAATGAATACAAGTGTTGTGGAGGCCCATGTAACAGACTGTTCCATTCCTGGCAAACATGTTTCATGTTGATTACAAGTAACGTTTAGTATGGCTTAAAATAGCTGGTCTTGGTGATGCTGTATAATTCCCAGACAAAGTGTACCCATTTGCGAAGAACACGTCCAGAAAACGATTAACCGGAATTTAAAGGTTAATGTGGGTCCGAAATCTGGCTTTGGAACATGAACTAAGCTCACAGGCATATACTTAATCATTATAAAGTTATTATGACAGTGAAATACCGCTGGGAGAACACCATGCCCAGAGTGCTTGGGATGGATTTGGCTACAGTTTCTCCAGGCCTAGCTGGGTTCAGCAGTTCCTAGCAAGTGGTGGCCTTTTGCCAGCGGCAGGAAAGTGGAGGCACAGCGGGCGTGAGGCTCGTCCAGCTGGCTCCTAAGTGTCCAATTTTCTATTGGAAAGATGAGACCACTGCAACAGATGCCTTGGCCTACGGGGAGCTAATCCCACTGTCTGAGTCCCTGCAGTCCGCCAGTGATTAGCTTCAGAATCATTGTCTGCAACAGGCTAGTGGGATGGAAGATACGATCGCCCAGCCATGAGCCCCGACATCATGACAGTTGGGAAAACCAAAATCAGTTTAATGAAGATAAAGCGTGAAACTTGCTCACCTTGATTTGCAGCGAGCTGGTAAATGCAAGGGTGAATTAACCAAGGACGACTTTTTAAAGTCGAGACAATCATTCAGACATCATTTAAACACTTCATCACCCGTCTTTTTGTGCAACAGAGATATATTCAGAATGAACTTTTTCTGAAGTAACAGTGACCGCCTGTGCCAAATAGTTTCTTCCATTTTCTCTCTTTTTTGGAATAAAAATGCTTTTCCAAATTGTTATCAGTCACCACAGTGAGTTATTTTTCTCGCAGAAGTAATTAGAAAGGCGCACAATAACGTCCCGTGCCATCATGATAAATTATTATATTGTCTGAATTTAGAACACAGCTATTAGACTGCAAGAAGGCTTAAATGTGCAATTTCTCATTTTTTATGGTGAGAGGACCCTGCGATATTGTCTTGCCGTTCCCTGCAGGAGGGTTGATAAAAATGCAGTTTCATATCTGAGGAGAAAAGCAATTGAAAGGAGAGACAGAGGGAGAGAGTGAATGAGAGAGCCCCAGCGCTGCTGGGCTTTTTTCTGTTCTGAGCCAGTGACTGGCTCTACCCTGGGATTTGTTCCACGGTCCACCCTGCTGTGTGAGTGTCAAGGGCAATCTAGGACTCCCAAACGTGCACTCACACACCAGCAACTGACAAAGAACATCCTTAGCAAAATCTCCCAGGAACAAAGGAGACGGAAGTGTGACAGATTCAAAGAGCCGCACAGTCCGGCCTCTGTCAGGGGGATGATGGTGCGAGTGTCAGATGATACTGTGATCTAGTGGATGGGGAAGAACAGGATGACATGACAACTGATCCGAGAGAAATTTAGAGGATGACCAGACAGAGAATGATTCAATTTAGGGCCAGATGCAGCTGCTCTCTGTTTCAGTGCCTTCAAGTGAGGCAGACTGGCATTTTTCTCAGAAACTAACCACAGCTCTTCAGTGAATTCTGGAGATTCCTGCCTGGTTTCCTTTTAAGGTGTAAAATGATGCCTGAGTGTCATTAGAAATTAATAGATTACATAATATCAATTTCAATAGAAGCTGGTCTCTGCTCTACAGGTAGAGGGGAAACAAATGTCAGAGCTGGACCGTAAGGAGAATTTGAGAAGAGCCTGGGGCTCTTTCATTGTTTTCCTTAGCTGTAGGCATGCTATGCACCTGACTAAGCAAACATGTCTGTTTTTATAAATGTTTTATTGCAGTCTGGTTGTTTTCCCTCTTTTTCCTTTTCCCATAAGACACTGTGTTTGACTTATTTTGTCCTCCCATGCCCTTTTTGTTTGTGTCCGTATCCTTTAGGAACTGTTTGCATGTTGGAAACTCCTGAAAAGTAGTAAAAAAAAACAAAGCACACATACATATTTTTGCACACAAAAATGTTCTACATTTGGCTATTACTCACTTAATATTTACTCAAAATACACTCAATAATCTTTACTAATAAATACATTTAGAGTTTGTTCACCATCTCAGTCCATTTATCAGCCAGAAAAAGTCATTTTTATTAATCACTACTGACCTATAAAAAGCCATCAAATGTAATTACATTGTGGATCACCAGACATCTGTTAGATATTTAACAAGTTATTAAGTGAGAGTCAATGGGATGAAACAGTTAATTAATACAATTAAAGTTAACGGACAGCCTAGGAGGTCAGACATGCACTGCTATATATTCTTTCCATGGTATGATGGAAACTTGTGTTATTTGACATGTTTTAATTTATAGTTGTTCTCTCACCACATTTCCAAGGTTTAACAATAATAAAAAGCTGTAGTTTATGAAATAAATGGTGTAGTGGCAAAGTAGTTGGTGCACAGAAACATTTGACTGGTAGTATGTGCATATTATAATATATTATATTATATGTGTGCATGTGTATATATATACAGTAATCCCCCAGTTTTACATGGATCAGGAGTCGTGGATTCAGTCGCACACAGATTTTTTTCTGATATCCGAACTCTCCACAATAATAATAATAATTTACTAATAACATAAACAGGACTCCAAATAAAAATTCAGCAAAATTTCCAGTTATTGTCTGCTGCCCTCCTGTTCTCCTGTTTTCGTTTAGTTCTTCTAAAAGCCCTATGCCACCTAAACACACTTATGGCAATGCAGCTCAGCATATCGGCCGAGAATTACAGGTCCAACGGTCGTGGTTCAGGAGGGCTAAGATTTTATTTTAAATTCAGCTTAATACATTACACTTAACAAAAACGTATACGAGGTGGACTGGCAATCTGTGCGTTCTGGAAAAGTCCAGTCTTTTCCTGAAGAGAGAGAGAGAGAGAGAGAGAGAGAGAGAGAGAGAAGGACACGGCCATTCTGGACTTTTCCAGAACACACAGATTGCCAGACCACCCCTGTATACATTTTTGTTAAGAGTAATGTATTAAGCCGAATTGAAAATGAAATTAAAGTGTTGCGAATTCAGTAATTAGAAATGAACTAATAATTGTTGGCAAAAAATCCAGCAAATGTCAGCACATACAAAAAAAATGCCTACACATGAATTTCAGCGCGGTCTGTACAGTGGTAGTATCGATATTTACATTCTGGCACTGCAGGAGTTCAATGTTAACTGTACAATAGGAATAGGGGTTTATCTTTACATTTTCATTAAGGGTAATGCATTTAACTGAGTTTAAAATGTAATTAAAGTGTTTTGGGAGCATATTTGGTGGAATAATTAGGGTTTACACTAAAAAAATAGGCTCTTTTAGGCATTTTTTTGACCACACAACAACGCGGTTTTAAAGTATATACAGGTGCTCTTGGAATGTAACCCCTGTGAAAAGCGGGGGATTACTGTATATTAGGGATGCACCGATTGCAATTTTCTTGGCCGATTCAGATTACCGATTTTTGTGTGAGGTGATCGGCAGATACCGATTTTTTTTATACTCCCCCCAGATAACAGGAAATTAGAGCTGCTGCGACATTGACACAAAAAAATGAGTTCAACTTTTTTAATGTAACGTGGTCCTTACTTTCCCTGTTTACTAGTTACTTTTATAATAATGACATGATAGTGGC
>JBBPDE010000128.1:11057189-11070574 GCA_037974605.1 Nannopetersius ansorgii
ATATTCTCTCTTGGTGCTAACAGATTTAGTGCTAGTGCTAACTCTGTTAGCCGGGACAGGAGAGTTTAGAAAACCACACATACTTTTCCGCTGAGCCCTGCAGCGAGCGCGGCGCGTTCTCGTTGTATTTTGAGAGGACGCGCGAGCCGCGTTCAGGCTGAAAGCCCCATGAGGCTTCATTTACAAGACGCGTCTTGTTGATGCTCGGCAGTAGGCGTGTCTTCCACGCCAGGAGTGCAGCAGCGGCAACCAATCGCTGTTGAGCAGATTTGACTGGCGGGTGCTCACGGAGAAACGCCTCTGTTGAGCGTACACGTGAACACAGCCTGAATGCGCGTGTCTGTGCTGCAAGTAAAGCGCATGCGCAAGATCGGTTTGAAATGGGCAATACGTGTGAGTGATCGGCCGATCACCGATCACTGATCGTCCGTTTCCGATTGCTGGCCGATCGATCGGTCCATCCCTACTGTATATATATATATAGACAATTCCACCACATCCTAAATATGCTCTATTGGATTCAGATCTGGTCACAGGAATACAGTGAACTCATTGTCCTGTTCAAGAAACCAGTTTGAGATGTTTAAACGATTCGTAGCAATAATGCGATAATGCAACAAGTCACTTCAATCTCATTTCTTCCTCATTCTGATGTGCAGTTTGAACTTCAGCAACTTGTCTTCACCATGTCTACATGCCTAAATACATTGAGTTGCTGCCATGTGATTGGCTGATTAGCTATTTGTGCTAACAAGCAACTAAACAGGTGTCCAATAAAGTGTCCGATATCGTCTCAAATTCACCTGGATTCCATCTCTGAAGTACCGCAATCCCTCTAACATTAGAGCAGTAAAATGTTTTGTTTTTTTTGTATTTTTAATCATATTAAAATGTGTACAGCTTTGACTGTTATTGCTGTGGAAACAGATCCTCCAGTAACATTTATGTAATCAGCATTTTAAAATAATTCAATTACTGAATCAAATCATTTCCACGATGCATCAAATTGCTTCCCGACAATCAAATCAAAATTGAATCAACTTAAGTGGAGACTTACACTCATATTTTTCAGATTAGAATGATTTACTTCGGATATTTACTTTATGTTGCCATTTGGGTTTAGATTTGTATTTTTGGGCAACACAGTTCACACTGTCCTTCTGATTTCCTGGGTTTCTGTGCTTCATATATTTGTCATTACTAGCCAAAATGAGCTTATTTTTTTCTCTGCCTCAAACAGTTATTTGTTCAAACTATTGCTTTGATAGTTTTGCTGCACTGACTGTATGCTCAGAAGAAATCAATATCTCATTTTAAGGCCCTAGTAACACTCAGAATTCCTAGTCTAACAGCTTCAACAGAAGCTGTGTGAAAACCCGACGAAGGCCCAGTAGAATAGAGACACTATCAACTACATACATAACACTACATTAACACTTTTTAATTCCCTTAGGAAAAAACGATGGCTGTGCATAAAAAAAATACTTGCAAAATACTTGAAGAAATACTTGAAGACATGAAACAGAACGTAACACGCCAATAAAATAGTGACGCCACATTTTACAAAATATGGAAGTCTATATTGTCTATTTTGCTGGAAAAAATCCAGTCTGGTCAAAAAATTTGGTTTTGCCACATTTGTTGTGATTTCTGTAGTTTCAGATTCATTATTTGTTGAAATTATTATTATTTTAAAGACACGGCAGTTAGCAAGTTAGCATCTCACTTTGTTTACACATTTGACTCATAGACTTACACCAAAGTATAAACCTCCCAAAAACAGGGCAAATCCTGTCTGAACTGGTTAAACACGAACACAAGCAAACTGAACTATCGGTGTGAAAGATTGTATCACTTACCGGTGTAATGTGACCATTTTTCAGTCAGACCGAGTTAGACCGAAAGTGAAACCGAGTGATAAAGCACTGTGAAAGGTCTACATGTTAACCAACTGGTGTAGCAGAGATAATAGCCCAATATTACAGTACAGCATTTAAACTGATGCTTGATGGAGTTTATGTGAGGCTTTGATTATAGACTATAGATGTTCAAAAGGTTCATAAATATATATATACCACACAAATGCTATAAAAATAAAAGGTTTTAAATGTTTACATTTTTAATGTATTAAATCCAGCAACTTATTTGGACCCCGACAGTTGTGAGGATTCAGATGTATGGTCATGCAAAAGCTGTGTTTCCAATGAACTACATGGTGCAAAACTTGAACATTTTAATTACTGATATTTTATATGAAAAATGTGCAGTAAAATGTTTTGTGACATAGTTTATCCTTATTTTTAATATTAATCACATATCATTGCCTTTTGTGCACGTCTCTGAGGATTCTTACAGTACACTGAGCCCCATGAAAATTGCTTTCGTAACCCTTATATGCCACCCATAATCAGAACTGATGGTCATTTACCAAATTTTCATCTAAACGAGTTGGATTGCCTTGGCTGCACAAAGTTATTTTCCCTCCCTAATGAACTAATTGGGTCAGCAGCTGGAAGAGGTTGGCCCTGAAGAGTTGCTTGGCAACAGGGTCACTGTGGACCGAGCCTGTTTGAAATGGAAACCAGCAGTTGCTGTTCTGGAAGCATTTCAAGATGAGCAACATAATTTCCCCCCGATACACGCAACAGCCTAAACTCCATCAACCCAGCACCACTGATGTGCATCTTACCTAACATCAATTACTGACAACACCGACACTTAAATGGAACTGATGTTTATTGAACAAACATGTCACCGGTTGTTTAGAAAAACAAAGCAAAATGACTTTGTGGTCGACAACACAATGTAATATGAAAGGAGAAAATATTCATTTAATGACAAAATAAATTACAAATAAACCACATTGATCACACACAGTTTTTTCAACTAAATGTCTGACAGATAAGACTTTCAATGAAGTGCAAGTGGCTTACATCAAACACCAAAACGAGGTGATAAAAAACTTTCACAGACTTGTGATGCCACTAAATCCAGATGCTGATCTTCATAATTCATCCTGAACAAGAGACAAATTACAGAGAACATCAATAGAATCAACAAGAAATCAGTTCTGATGCATCAGTCAGGCTATAACATATGCAACAGAAGGCGATGCACATGCTGACAATACTTGGATAGATCCATGACTTAAGCAATAAACAGCCTTGATCAAAGCATGGGTTACAGAAAATCTCAACACTGTTCAAAAAGTGATGTCATCACTTCTATTTAGTTTGCTGTTTGGAATAGAAGGCTTTGGTGAAGCAAAATCATTCGATGAAATCAGAGGATAAGAAAATGCTCACAAAACAAATAAATACTGTAAAAGGGGAACAGAGCGGATGATTTCACAAAAGACCTTGGAATACTGTCCATTAATGGACATAAATATTAAAGGCACAGTTTTCTCTAAAGAATACTTATCATGACCATTTTGCCATGCACTTGGTATAGGTTGTCCATGTAGGCACCAATATAGCTCAGTAAAAAGACAGTAGAAAAAATAAAACCTTAAGCACCATGGGACCATGTACAATACTTCTCTCTGGTGACAAGAATGTTGAACTGTCCTAAAAGTTTGGTGCCACAAATCGTGTCTTGAAAAGCATTTTAAAATGTAGAAAAACACCACACTGGATTATGTGATTTCCTGTGATCTCTTGGGAAAAGCCAACTTTCATTATAAAGAGCCAGCTTTCGAAGTCTCTTTGGAGGCCCTAAGTTGGAGATGACACCACAAAGGCAAAGACGGAGTTGAAGGAGGTCAGTAGAAACATCTCTCATGTTTACTAATCTGTATTAGCTTCCTTGAGGCTTGTAAGATCACGGGGACAGTTTATTGACATCTGCAGATTCTGGACATGCTGCTTTTTCCACCGAAATGCTAGGCTGCGTCACTTGGGTGTCATTAGAACATGGTGATATGGAGTTAGTAGAAGAACCGAAGTGATGTGCGTCCACCAGTAGCAACATTGGAGTCCCGCTTCTTTTCAGAATCTCGCTCATGGACACATTAACATCCTCTGGAGTGACGCCCAAATCTGAGGGTGATTTACGCTTGATGCGCTCGTACGTTTTGTTCTGGCTCTCGGGGAAGGTCTCGCAGTCTTGGAAGCGTCCGAAAAGCCAGATAAAGAAGCCAAAGAGAACGAAAGCGGCCAGGCTTGGAACGAAGGCCAAGCACTTGACATCCAGGCTGGCACCGATGTAGCGGCTGTGGAGGAACATGTCTCTGTGGATGTAGGTGAGGTTGGTGCGCGGGTCTATGTTAGTAGAGCGCCACTCCCAGGTTAGCGTGCTACGGTTGAAATCGCTAAGAGTGTCTGGCTCCTCTACTGTGTAGATCTTCTCTCCTGGACCAACATACTGGCCGTATTCATAGGGCTTATAGAAAATCTGGTTCTTCCACATGTTGAGGTCAAGAATAAGGACCAAGAAAATGATACCATAGTTGAACCATTTACCTGCAATAAACAAGAACAGGGAGCTGTCATAAAGACATGTTAAAGAAATGTTAATAATTTATTATCTCACATAATCTTACATAATCCAAACTGTATTATGTAAGAACTATAACTTGACACAAAATGAGGATTGCTCGTGTTCAAGATTTATATGTAACGGAAAAGTTTTCCGAATATAGAGTTTGAAATGGGGAAAGAAATTCTGAAGGGTCTGATTATGAAACAGATGGCTCATTGCTCTGGGAAAGACTTGAAATGAGCATACTCTACTCTCTGAGTCTATTTTATAATAGCCTTCTTCTTTAATTTAGTCACACGAGACTGTTCTCATAATGCTAAATTGCTCTGCAGCGCATTAAGGTTAACAGTCAACTGCAAATTGTTCAGCATGCAACCCATGCGGGAGCTATAGACTATTCCCACAACAGCTGTCAAAGCAAAGACCACAGCAAGTCAAAGATGTCATATTGGATTTAAAGAGGGGCAGATCCTCGGAGTCAAGCTGCTCTTTCATACAATGCTCCTCTGTACGTTTTTTTTTTTGAGCAAATGATGTGAGGAACAAAGAAATCAGCATGCAGTTCAAAGCCATTTTCAAACATGTTATTACAAAGCAAAATATTCCTGTTTTCTAATATTCTTAAATGGCATATGAGAACATCACTATGAGACAATTGTACTGCTGCAGTTACAGCTGAATGGTCATGTAAATGGGATGTTAATGCATAGACTGGTGAGGAACATGGGTGCACCTGTGATGTGTATATGGTACTCCTCCTTAAAGATCCTCTTGCAGACTGGCAGTTTAAATTTTAGCTGGGTTGTGGACATGCCGGGCAGATTCATGTCCAGATCACCCATGAAGTGAGGGAACTCCCAGTCCTGAAGAATGAAGAGTCAACACAGTTATATGAGGCTGAAGTGGAGTTTTATATAAGAAAACAAGCTGCTTAAAAAAGGCACTTCCATTCATACACAACCTTGAATCTACACACATCTTATCTGCTTTACTTTTCATATGGATTCACAATTATAGACTGTTTCTCTGAATGCTTTTTTAGCCCCATTTACCTGTTTTTCAGGACCCTAGAGGACCACAGTGAGCAGGTATCATTTGAGTGGAGGATCATTCTTAGAACACCAGTAACACTGACATGGTAGTGTCGTAATTGTGTGTGTTGCATAGAGTGGATTTGTACGCTATATGAACAAAAGTGCTGGGACACCAAACTTGCATTCAAACACAGAGACTTTAATATAGAGCTGGTCCCCCTGTTGGAGCTATATCAGCTTCCACTCTTCTTGGAATGCATCCCACAAGATTTTGAGTGTTTCTTTTGGAATCTGTGTCCATTCATTCTGTAGAGCATTTATGAGATCAGACATTGATGTTGGACGAGAAGTCTTGGCTCACAATCTTCGTTCCAGTTCATCCCAAAGCTGTTGAATGGGGTTGAGGTCAGGGCTCTGTGTGGGCCAGACAAGTTCTTTCAAACCAAATTCATCCAACCATGTCTTTATGGAGATTTCTTTCTGCACTGGGTCACAGTCATGCTGGAATAGAAAATATTCTTCCCCTGACTGTGTCCACAATGTTGGAAACATGGAGTTGTTCAATGGAAGTCTCCCAGTATGTTTGACCATACAGTGTATCTATATCTTACATGTACAGTTTACATGCTCAGAAAAGCTCAGCTATTGGTAGACTCTGCTATTGTTTTTGGCTGATGTTTATCCAATATCACAGATGGAGAGATCTAATATTTATGTGCCTGTACTGCCCTTGGAAGATGCCCTCAACACAGGACAGCTGAACCAAAACTCCCAGAGCATGTGGATGATTACTTGCTAGCTAGTAACCATTTCTGAACATTAGTGGGGATTACTGTGCATCCTTTGGACTAGAGACAGGCTAGCCTGAGTAAGGAAAAGAAAGTAAAAGAGAAGGATTACATAATAGGCCCTGAACTTGAAAAGTGCGGAATAAACTGCCAATTAAAGCAAAATTGGATTCACTCCCTTGAAAATACACTTTGCATCCTACCGCTTAAGCATTGTGTTTACAAAATTGCATGCCTTTGATTTCTAAGTTAAGCCAATACATAATTGCAGTCTCTCTCTCTCCCCCTCTTCTCTCTCAGCCTCAGTTTCAGTTCATTTCAGTAATGATAGCGATCGCACTTAAAAAGACCAATAAATGTAAGAAATAAAACCAATAGCAGTGTATCAAATGAAAGGCCTTGTAAATCCAGCAGGAGCACTGGACTGAAGAGGCTCTGGCATGACCAGTTTCTACAGTGAGAGAAAGTTAATTAGACTTTGGGAAAAAAAAAATGATGTGGCATCACGCAGAGCGTGGAGATGAACCGTCACACACAGCGAACACAGACAAAGGTGAAGCGAGACATCTCAGTCTCAGAGGCCTTGTTTTTAGGGACTGCGCTGGTGAGAAAAAGAACAGCTCAAGGAGAGCTACATTCCAGCTGTAAAGGGCTAATTGAAATCGTAAATAACACCAGTAAACACGTTTGCGGGTACACCAGGCTGCAAATGGAAGATGACAATCCTGAATGAGTCTGTTAGAATGCGGGTAGCATATTGAGCAGAGGGGCAGTCTGTTCTCCACTCTAAAGCAAGGAGATGGTAGGGCAGAAGCCACAATAACTCAAGGCTAATACATACGTGGCTTTCTGGGAGTAATTAGATAGCAATACATCTTAAAAAATCAAGATGTTTTTAGTGTGTTTCTTTGTTGTTGCTTCTCAGTTAGAGGACCATTAAAATGTCAAAAATTCAGGTGGAAAACTCAAACTTTACATGCTACTTTTTATGTTCAAAAGCAGATATCTTAACTGCTCACATCCAACCAAATGTCTTAAAATTAATTGGATGGTGCTTTACCTTGTAGCAGAACAACGACCAGAAATATATAATGGTCACAAAGTTGCTCAATTACATGATGCCCTGAAAGGTTATACAGTTTTCAACACCAAGGAAGTTTATAAAATTTTCCAGCATTTCTACTGATTTATTCATCGTGTAAGTGTCACAAAATACTATGTAAAAGGTGGCTGCATTGTTTAAATGACCATGTAAATGTTTTTTCTTTGGACAGTGACAATATATTTACATAAAAAACATACACAGATCTTCTCAGCTTTTGTCCCTGAGAGATGTTTCTGGTGTTTCTGACCATTCTTCCACTGTGAGAAAATAACTCAGTGCTGAGGACGTGAATGGATGTGTAACTGTATAGAAGCCAGAGAAAAGGAACTTCTGCACCAGAAACTGTTCATCTGAGATGTGGAGGAAGGTTTTATGGACTATTGAGTGTAAATGTGTAATTAGGGTAAGGTGGAGTGTGGAACATAGACGATAATTCAGCTTGTTTATAAGCAGCAGGAACTAAATCCCTGCAGGTTTCAGCAGAAACATTGAAAGCAAGTCTCCTGAATAGAATGGAAGCTTCCAAAAGGCAATAAGTGACATATCTGTTTGCTGAGGCTTCTGTGTAATTTTCCTTTTAATCATTTTGTTCCTGATGCTGAACAAATAACTGGTATTAAATGGCCAATCTGACTGATAATTCTGACTGATAAAAAAAAGAGTGCTCTCTGGTTTTGTACAGTACTGCTCATATGAATGGAACATTCTGCACTTTAAATTCATAGTGACTGTTCCATTATCACAGAAATGTTCTGCCAAAACAAGGAAAATGGTATTTATATTCCATGACTTCTCCAACAGACGCCTTTTATTGAACAACACATTGCCAAAACATATTTTAAGTTACCAATAACTTAACCAACAGTTAACTCAAAGCACACCGAACACAGCATAACATTTACTTTAACCTGGTAACATCAGCAAAGAGCAATCTACTTTAATAGCGTTCATTCAAAACCCCAGTAGTTTTTTGCATAAATCATATCAGAGATATTTTACAGGATCTAAAACTCCCTATTAAAAATGGTGCTTGTGTGCTGCTGTAGTCTACATACAGAGACTTTCTCCATTTGGGAAATGGTTTCACTCAAAGTAGAACATGACATTAGCATATGCATGAGACAGTGACACACTACATTGATATGACCCTTAGGAAGAGTGAAGGACATTAAACAGTTAAAGAAAACACTTTATGAACCACTGTGACACTTAACCCTTAGTTGCTTCAGGAGGATTGTCTCTGTAACCAATGATTGTAAGTCAGTCTGGATAAGAGCATCTGTCAAATGCCCTCTTTACCCTTTATAAACATGAACGCACACACAAATTCATAACAAGTGACAGATGCAAATATATAAAACCTGCTGACATGTAAATACAGGTTAAATCATTTTTGTACCGCAGTGCCTCAGTGTGAATGTGTAGCACAGAGCAAATAGAGATGGAGAGAGAGAGAGAGAGAGAGAGAGAGAGAAAGAGATTTATATATTTTTTAATTAGCCATTGGGGAGGGCAGTGCTGTACCTGCATGACAATGAGGAGGTCGAAGACGAGAATGAAAGAAGCGAGGAAGGCTCTCGAGACTTCGTCACTTGGTAGAAACCCACGATTCAGATTATCCCAACTAATCCAGTCTGTACTGATGACCAATACCACTACAGACGTCAGAGAGATCAACACTGTCCTGAGAGAGAGAGAGAGAGAGAGAGAGAGAGAGATCAAACTGTGTCAGAGTTATTGCTGATAAACTGATAAACCAGTGAATATTTGGTGTTCAGGCTCCTTGTTATTATTGTCTTGTGCAGCAATCTTGATGAGGGAGCCACTGAGTCAAAGAGAAGCTGATATGGTTTGTGATCTTTCATTTCCTGTTGTTCATTACGAATGAGAGACTTGAATTAATTTAGCATTCATTTTGCAACAAAATCAAAAGCTGGGAGAATAGAAATGAGTTCTAAATGAGCAGACTCCGTTATTACCCCCAAATACGTTTTGCTGTTGTGTGCTTGTAAAGTAAGAAAAGGTGCAACAATTATCCCTCTCAGGCTTCCATAGGGGACTTTAACAAGAGAGCGCAAAATTGCTTTTTCAAACTCTAATATATCACTAATGCATGGATGCAATATTCTCCACAGTTACACCTTTATTTTCTTCTTAGGCAAAGACCCCCAGAAATCTTATCTCTCACCTGGGACTATTTGACTAATCTGCACTCATTTAAACATTGTGGGAAGAGACTTCTCTGTTTTCCAATGTCCAGCCAACTAAAGCCACTATGGCCAGAAAACCAGCTATAAACTAAATTACAATATTATTCTAAAAATCTTGGCTGAAGTTTTTAAATTACTTTCTCATAGTTTCTCACACAGAGACCTGGGACTGGTTGCAGATCTTTAGAGGCACTGATTAGCAGAGCTGTGGTGAGCTCCACAGAGAGCCCTTCAGTTTCTTTCCCATATTATATTGAGCTGTTCCAAGACTCTTCACACTCAGAAGCGTGGAAAGATGAACTGGCATGTTTTATACAGAGAGAGAGACAGGAGCTGCCATTTCCATCCTATGGCACAGAAATTCCTATAGACCAATGACAGATCCGCTAGACTAGGACCTGGAAGAAATCTTTATGTTATCGAAACCTGGAACTCTTTAAGAATCAACCAGAGATCCAGAGAAGCTAGTGAGTCTGATTTATATAAAGACCATAATGTGGTAATTAATTATACAATGTTTCCATTACTGCGTCTTTATACACTGTTACTGTCTGAGTGCTTGACAATTAGTATTCATTATTTACTCTTTGTATTGAGCCAAAATTCCAGAATGAATTTAATAGAAATAGTGACATAAAAATGTATTTGTACATGAATACTGAAGGTTTAAATGTTTTTCCCCTTTTTCCTGTAAAACTGCTTCTTTATGTGAATAACACAGGTAATTTACATATATCTACCTTAAAGGTTTGTTCATTTTATACTGTTATGTGCAACAGGGTATGTACACCAATCCTTACGTTAAATTTAATACCTTTTAATACCTTTTTTACTACCTTTGGCTTTTTTTAAAACCACAGAGTTGCAAGTGTTAATCAACGACCTTTCTAATGTTTACGCATATTTTGACATAGAACACTGTACAACAGAACAGATTTACAGACTCACTAAGACATAGTTCCAACAAACTGTGCTGCAGCACAGAAAGTTGAGAGTGGCAGAGTTAACTGCTCTCGCCGAACGCGCATTCCATTTTTATGTTTAGTGGATTGTATATGCGACCGAAGTGCGTTAGCTCCCATCCAGTCGACATTGATGTTTTTTTTACAGACCGAACAATAAGCCGGTTATTCCCTACTACAGGCTTGAGCCAGTCTTTAAACGCAGGGTCTTTCACCCAGTGGTCAGAAAACGCTGATGGTTGTCTGGACATAAGCCAGTTAACTACCACCACTGAATATGACGTCAGCATCAAACATAGCGTACAAAGTTTGGAGCAAAAAAAATCTGTTGGGAAGCAGCTTGTTTACGTAGTAGTAGGCTACTCCGCAGCCATCGATAATTACGCGAACTGCTGAAACCATAATGTTTATTTTTATTTTTAGGAAGAATAACTAAATAGCAATTTAACCAAGGAAAAAGACAGCCTTACCAGAACTTTGTCTGCCGAAGCTTGTTTACCCGCTGCCTGTTTACCCCCTCAACAAAACCTTCTTCTTCTGATCTGCATCAATCTCAAAATTGAGCTTTAGCGCCCTACGTTGACGTAAATCCTTAAATAGCGACGGAAAACTATAATCCATATGAGGCTTCGGGATTGAGACGAGGATATTTGATTATGTACCCAGATACGTTTAAACGAACTAACACAGACACAGCAGATAGAATTTCACTCAAAATAGGAAACCTCATAGTCTGAAAAAATAATACCTATTTTTTTTTTAAATAATTCCGCTAAAACCAAATTTAACACTTTTAATGGCCTTAAATTTGGCAATTTTGATTTATCACTTTTTAATACTTTTTAAAACCTCACGGACACCCCGGTGTAAATGACCTCGGTATTTACTGGCCTGTATTAAGGTAGTCCAGGCTGAACCGCTCCTTATAGCTCCAACATGTATGGGTATACTAACTGCTCCATGCGTAAAAGCATTAATGTTTATGTGTGTTTGAACTGTGGAGTGAAAAGGATGCATTTAAACTTTAACCGTGTTTACAAACTACAAACTCTTCCTACAAAATGTCAAATAAAAACACAAGGGCCCTATAGTTTAACCGAGGTCTGACCATGTCGAAGCTCCATTAAAGCAACCAATTAGAGCTCAGAGACCTGCACTGCTTAAGAACACTGTGGTGCTGAAAGGGGCATGGCTGTGTGATGACCTTCTGTGGCTGACTGACTTTAATGAATTAAAAGGCCTTCTTAGACAAATGCACACCCACATACACACACAAGCAAACAAATAAAGCATCCCCTATAGTCCTGTTGCGTGAAACATTTTCTGACTGGTGATATAAGCGAGCAACACAAGCATCTCATAAGCCTCCCCCTGTTGATTTGACATGGCTGTCATGTTCCTTTTTCCTCTACAAATCCAACATCTGAGCAAGAATTTCATCCTGCAGCTCACCAGAAAAGCACGATTCTGTTGTTGCCCTTTTTCCAGAAGCGTCTCGCGGTTTGTCCCCAATCTGGGTAGAGCGAGTCTTGCAGCATCATGTCCGTCACCTGATGGAGAGATGGGCGTGTGTCAGTAAATCTGTGCAGATAAGAGGACAACACGTACAGTTCATCCAGTAACTGACCTTTTTCTGTTTCAGGTAATAGAGTAATACAGCAGCCTCTACCACAACACATTAGACCTGTTTACTACTGTTCCGAAGCCTGTCATACTAAAATATATTGTTATTTTATATGTAGACTTTAAAAGTGCTGAAATGTATTGTGTTTTATAACAATGATCTACTTACAAAAATCTACAGGGTTGCTCTTTAACTAATCAACTTGGTAAAACCAGTTGACTATAGTTTATTATAGTTCAAAATTATAATTATTTGAATCCTGGGAAATTACATATCTGTAATTCTGAGATATTCTGAGACATATCTGAGTTATTTTAGACATTTTGTTGCAAGGAATGTTGATTACAAGCTTGAATGGAGACGTGTTTCTATACGAAAAGTGGAATTAAACTATGAACTGTCCTGTAATTCAATACAAATATAACAGTTTTCGATCCCGCTCTGCTGCTCTTGCCGGTTCTATGCAGTGAATAACAGACAATTGAGTTTTTCTCGCAGACAGATTTCACGATCTGAGCACACTGTCAACTGTTTTCTGTTTGGGAGAAATATATCACCCTGTAATCAGTAAATGTTATTAAACTCATCTGCCTTTCTGTCCTCTGGCCCGTCTCACTCTCCTTCTCTCTGTTTCTATGCAAATATGGCCTTTTCAGGATGACACATTTTGTCCAAGGTTAGCATGTCGATAGATTAGTGTGCCCTGAGGCAGCAGCACACACAGCGCGTCTCCCACAGTGGGACAGACCTGGCATCAAATCTCCTTGTTCCAGCCAGCGGTGTGTGTCTGTGTGTGTGTGTGTGTGTGTGTGTGTGTGTGTGTGTATGTGTGTATGTTGCCTCCTTAGACCATGACACATCCCCAAGAAAAAAAAACCAGAAAGAAATGTACCTCATGGAGGAGAAGAGGAGGTCACTGAGAAAGAGCCTTGTTGAATTAATGGAATGTAAAAAAGCCTAAAGTAATGTCCCGATTCAGCACTTTTAGAGTCAGCTCTCTCCCCCTTTCTCTCTCCTTGCATTTCCCAATCTCTCTCTCCTCTTCCTGGCAGGCATACTAATGTATAGCAGACAGCAAGGGTTGTCAAAGCTGGGCTTCTATCCACACACACACACACACACACACACACACACACACACACACACAAATACACACACACACACACACACACACACACAC
>JBBPDE010000128.1:11070674-11085738 GCA_037974605.1 Nannopetersius ansorgii
CGTGTTCCTGCTGCCCCCTGCTTCACTTGGTGAATGGGTTAAATGCAGAGGGTGAATTTCGTGCTGTTCACACTGTGCGCAGTGGTGTGTTCACGTATGACAAATGGTCACTTTCACTTTACTCATGTCTTGACGAGTCACAGCTGTTTTGTTTGCATGATTGGGGCCAACACAATTTCAAAAAGGTTTTTAATGTTATGGTAATATTTTCACCTTGTTGATGCAAAATACAATTTTATGCCTGTCAGACTTTCTAACCTTTGGCAAATTGAGTAGATTAAATTAAAGAAATTAGAGCTGCAAAGTGCCATTCAAGATGCCTAAGTAAAGGTGTTGAAGCCACTCAGCATTCAGCACCACCAGTATACTGCTCCGTCGACAACACAGAATTTGGCCCCTTATGTCGTCATACGGGGAAAGGTTACCTCCCCTTTTCCCCATTCTCTGCTCGCCCAGAGAATTTCGCCCCTCCCCTAAAAACGTTGCTCCACTGACTATAAATACCATAGTATGAGAGGCCCCTCCCCCCTCTCTCCTCCTCATTATCATTTAAAGACACAGAAATGACTCGTCCTAGGGAAATCTCATTGCGGGACTGTGGCTGTGAATTTTGGAAGGAGACTTCAGATACAGTATTACTTCAGATACAGTATTAGGGGAACACTAAAACCTATATACAAGCATAAAAATCAGCATGTCGTGGGACCTTTAAGTTACATGTGCTTTATTATGCTTGGATGATTTCTATTTTTGTCATTGTGTGTTTTAAACAAAAAAAAAACATTCCTCTGAAACTGGTCAGGTTCAGGGACAGGACTGAAAATGAGAGCCTTTGAAAGCCCCTCAGGAAGCCTGGATAACTATTCCTCAAGCCTACATTGAAAAAAGCCGGTATCTTTGCAAGAAAAAAGAGTCATGAAAAAAAGAGTCATGAATTATGATGGTTAACTGACTAAAAAGGAGAAGCTCTCAATGTATTTCCATTAAAAAATTCAGTCGATACTTAGATACTTTAAGGTAAATGTCTAACTTAGAAGGAAATGCTAAATTATGAGGTAAATAACTGTTGTATCAGGGACCACAGCTGTCATAAAACCTTGATCCTTACCAAGGAGCTTTAGAATTTTAATTAAATCAATTTTTCATAAAAAAAAATCATTATAGTCTTGCCCTCAGAGTGCAAGCACTGCCACTGTCTCTATCAAACAGGACTAAACTAAGCGTACCTTTCTCATCTTTTTAAATTGCTGAATGAACACACAGCACTGTCCAGCAGCTCAGTGCCTTTGAACTCAAAGCACTACTAGCATATTTAGAAAATATTACCATGACCAGTCATGCCCCTGAAATGGCTGATGCATCAGTTAACAAGCGTGGGGAGGCTCAGGAACGGTATCACGGCAGACGAGCCGGGGTTCTGAGGAGTTCTTACATGCAGTCTCACACGAGGTAATAAAATTTAACAGTTGTGTGCTGTAATATTCAATTATTTTTGCAGTGGGCATTCTGGAAGGTCTTGCTCAGTAAGGAAAAAGGGCCTCTGAACAGTGGCTCAGAGGGAACATTGGGTGGAAAGCGAGAGAAGGTACTGATCAGTTAAAACCTGTATCTGAAATAAGATTACACAGCCATGCGTAAATGTTTGGTGACCCCTGATCAAAGGTTCTGTTGCTTTTCTAAATAAAATTAAGCACTCCTCCTCCATAAAGAACACACCTCTGAATTTTTCAACTACTTTTTATATGCATTTTTAAATATTAGACTCCTTAAATATTACATGTAATGATGTTAAAGGTTTTGCCACATTTTACTTTTTTCCCAGTAGTTCAAACAAACAGAAACTGTGCACTACAATGTGCAGGATTTGCTTTTCACTTGTTATCTGTGTGTTATCTGTACTTGACTACCAATCAGGTAATCTATCAAAACTATCTCTATATATTAAGCACCGCCTGAACTGGATAAGGGCAGAAATCAACAAATTCCAGGGATTGTAGGTTTTCTGTGCTGCTGTACCAGCAGGAATATTAGTTTAGAAAAAGTCAGAGCTAGAAAAGCACACTGCAGTCTTGCGAGTGCTCAAAGGATTCAGAATTAAAGGAATTTACTTTATGTGTTTGGGGAAAAGAAGAGATAACAGGGATTAAAAGCAGGCATAGTTTAAAATCCACCTTACCATCCATGCAGTCACAAAGTCCCCCATCCACGTACCAACTGCAGCCATTTTCATAAAGCTCTCGTTCCTTATGCCCATGTACTCTGTGACCATGTGAGGACTGCAGAGAGAGAGAGAGAGAGAGAGAGAGAGAGAGGAAAAAAAGAAAGAGAAACAAAAAAAACGGTCACTACTGCAAAGTGTCATGATCTTAACTGTCACACTTGATCAGTATCCTTCTGCCTCTACGAGCACAAAGGCACAAACAGTTTACCTGCTGAATCAGACAGAGCCTCTTTGGGTTTTTAGTTGACTTCACCAGGTATAAATTCACTTCCCACAGCACTGTGCAGGTGTCACAGTAACTCTTTGTGATGACCTAAATGCTCTTTGTATCAGTATCAGTACTCACTTCCAGAAATCAGTGCAAACCAAATACAAAAAACTATTCCACAAACTTTCATGGTGCCCTATGCAGTGGGCTTCCTTCGCATTATATTCTGCATTTGCATTTCATTCTGACTCCCATTAGGTGTGTAAAGCCCTCTCACACCTTATGGGCTTCAGGATACGCTTGAAGGGGGTCCAGTGTCATGCTATGTTCTGAGAGTGTTTTGTGAACATGGGTTGAGCAAGACACATGCTAGCCTGCTGGTATTTTGTGCAACCAAGCAAGAATTATAAGATGTTTACCAGTCGGTTTGGCAAATGGAACTGTAACTTGGTTTTACTTTATGGGACGCACCAATGAGCAAAATAATAGCAATGCATATTTTATATCTTAGTTAAAAAGTCAAACTGAGAAAAAGAAGGCTAGTATGTCTTCTGCTCCTAAAAGGTCTAAAAATGTACAAATCATTTGTACCGTTCAACACACAGAAAGATTACAGACTTCTAACATTACTTGTAAAAACTAAGCTACTTGGGCTAAACTATCCACTAGGGGACCCCCAAGACGTCTGCCATGATCATCTCTGGTTGCTGTGGTTGTTGCTGACTGCATTTCAAAAGTGTACCGATGATACATTTACCCCAGAACAGCTGAATACTGCCACCTGCACCACTCCTCCCCTCCCTCTCTAACACTGCCGTAATCTCATTATCCTATTAACGAGCACAGACAGGTTTAACAGGCTCTCAACTTAATGAATGCCAATTACCTCTCCCTTCCTCTTGCTATTAGCTGACATTTCCTCCCAATAGCACAGCATTACACACACTCACCCATCAAACCAAGAGCCAGGAGGGAGATTATTATTCAAGATAGAAAAAAAAAGGCAAAGAAAAACCCACATGTCCTTGCATCACATTCTCTTCCTCCTCATTCATTCATGTGTCTATCTGTGCAAACACCATATTGCATCAAACCGCCTCCAAACTGCCACCAGAAGCCCTCCATTAAGGCACGTGTGATTTATCTAAGACCATCTATATTCCATTCCTTAAGCCTGTAGGAGAGGCCCTCATTAAAGTGAGGGAGAGAGGGAGTGAATGGGAGTAAGGCCCTGTGTGATTAGAATGCAGATTTGTCACGATGTTAAGTCACTTTAGAACACCTTCCGTTTCGGGAACGCTGCCAGTCGACATAACGATCCCACTGGGAGTCCTTCAGGCAGGCCGCAATACTGGTCAATAAATCTGGAATGTTCAGTCAGGTCCCTGCGTCACACTAAAACAGCACAGAGAGTCCACAGCAGGACCAGAACCATCCTTTAACATGCTGCAGGTGTCATTTTTCTTCTGGAAAATAATGATCGTCTTATTCTTTTGCTCTTTACATGAGCTCTGAATTCCCCTCCCTTCTCATTTCTCCACATTTGCTCCATCTCTCACTGCTCGTTCTAAAATTTTCTCACTCTCTCTTTTCCCAATACCACCCCCATGATTAAAGGCTGGGGGCTCTGACTTATTCATGAGGGCTGAAATTTTAATGCGGTGCGAGGCGAGTGACCTAATGAGGAAGGGTATTGCGTGCTGAAACATCGTTTCAACCAGGAATCGGCTCGCCCAAAAACCACACACAGTCACAAACACACAGAGGCATGCACAAACGGGTCTTATTTTAGAGAAGTCCTAGAAAATGTGCTGAGAACACCTAGACTGCTCTACCCCCGAAATCAGCATGCTTTCCATGTCATAGTGCTGCTCCTCTCATTACGCTAGAAAGGGCAGGCTGAAGGCCCCCATTACACACAAATCCCACTGAAGTGAGGCACCAGTGAACACACAGGAGGAGAAATTACCATAGTGCTGTGATTATCCACTGTAAAACTATACAGCAGCCCTTTGGGAGAATGCCAGTCGCATATACAAACGCACCACTTTGCCTAAGGCTTCTATTTGCCACCGAGCTGCTCCAGTGTCCCTTTCTGTTAATTATAACCTCCAGTGGTCAGGCTTGTTAAAATCAGACCCTGTGCTGAGGATCTGCAGTAAAGAGGTCACAGATGTTCTGCTTGTTGCTTCGAATCAAGAACGTGAGAAATTGCAAAATTGCATAGTCATTCCAGCCAGTGTTTTTTTCTTCTCCTTCTTATTTGGAGAAGGAGCTCATGCACTTTGAGGAGCCCTCTTTCCTCTGGAGTCGACAATGACCGTGACAAGATTCTAAATGAATTTTAGTGTGGGCTCAGAAGGCATGTCCAACCATAGCATTCACCAGTTGCACGGAAAGCCCATGGGGCCTGTAGGGCTCCAGTCATGCACATTAATATGCACATGCCACCTCTCCAGTCTCCATCAACCCGCCGCCCTGCTGCTTAGCTCTCACTCATGAAGCCTTTTCTCCCGCTGAAGAGATCAACACAGTAATGATGACCAAAGACTAGGCCTTCTGGCTATTTGACAGTACTTCTGATTTACAAACACTCATTTTTGCATCTTAAGCACAGCAGCACGATCCTTCAGTGTAGATTATCTTCATTGGACAGGATCATTCCATTGCATGTGTGGCACTCTTCAAAATAAGTCTGGTGAAGAGGTTCTTTGCCGGATGCCACAGAAGAGCCACTTTGTTTCCGTTACAGTGCATGGTTCCTGAAAGATGTAAAAGGGACAGAAACTTCACATAAAGTAGCAGTTCCTGAAAGAACCCTTAAACTCACAAAGAAGCTTCACACAATATCCTTCACATCTTATTGACAAAAACGGGTCTTTAGGGAACTGAAATGGTTCCTGGAATCCCTTAAAGAATCACCTTTAAAGTGTGTATATGACACTGTTTTCTACAAAAAAGATTAAATCACATGCTTTGGTCTGGTAGGTACTACTGCTTCAAGCGATGCAATAGATCACAGTATTCAGTTCCTGTGGAAATCTTATGAATCTACGGACACCAGACACGTCTTGGCTGATCATCGACTGTAAGGAGAAACTTGTCACTTTCATTTTTGCAAAACAATACCTGTAAAAAGTTCTGTGTTGTGCTGTTGTGCTGGAGATATGCCCATAGGCCACTATCGACCAATTACGTTTTCAATCAAAATGACACTACACTGGTTTTGCAAGTCTCCAAAGCCCTCGTCAGTCCTTTAGTTTTAGGGAGGAAGAGATAAGCATTGAAAAATGCATCCGGTATGAACCAAGAAGTCTGCGCTAAAACAAATTCAAATGAATCTAGTGCGAATATCAATATCTCATTATCACAGGCATCCCCTCTATTTACAATTCCAATCAGCTAGAGCACCGAGATGTGTTTAACACTGTTTATGATAAGCAATTAGGCAGTAAATAATCACACTCAAACCAAATGTAAATGAACACATTTTTTTTTCTTTCTCCCCCTCAGGGAAACTTGGATGTAGTGCAATATTTAGAAATGTCAAGCTGGGTTTTACGGGAAATATTGAATGCTAAGCTGACAGCTAACAGAGCTGAACAGTTTAATTTATGATATCTCCTGCTCGTAAAGCCACACTCAATATGACGGTAATATTGAGCTGTAATTCAGGATCCTGTGGCCTGAGGTAAGTACCATCTTTCTTTCCCTCTCTCTGGCACACAAACAACCACTACACACTCACTCACACTGACACACACACAGTCGTTCTCTCTCACCCCCACACAATATGTTGCTCTTGATGTATAGTGCTAGCTATACGTGCATCTGTTATTCCCAGCGGACCGCCCCGGTTGTCTCAGTAACAACAGAACAGACACTCCTCCTGTTATCTTGACCTGTGAGAGCACGGCAGCCACACCTCTCTCAGCACGGCACCCTCCCCCTGGCCTACTTAGCCTCAGTAGTAGTGTTTTTTTGTGGGAAGAAGGAGCTCGAAGGAGTAAATCTGGGTCCGAGTTCAATCAGACTAGGAGAGCACAAAGAGAAATACAAGACTACAGAAAGCTGCTGTACCAAAAAGTAGGATTGGTAGCACAGCTTATTAGCATTATCATCTTGTACACGTGCCTTACTTCTCACAACAATGGAAAGCACAAAGGCACCAGGTTTTGCTCCAAAAATGACAATATTTGATGTAACTGTGGAGTGGGTTACACAGTGAACTGGATCATCAGGTTCAAGTGTGCAATCGGTGTAAACAAATAATAATAATAATAATAATAATAATAATAATAATAATAATAATAATAATAACATAAGCACAAATGTATTCATTAAAAGCTTAGAATCTACATTTCTAAGTACATTTCTCCACTTTCTTTAAAGTCATGAGTGGGTTACCAGTTAATAAGAGCAAATAAAATTAACTTTAGCTCACTGAGAGTTGCAGCAAAAACAGCACATCCATCATCGTCTGAGGTCTTCAATTTGTAGGCTTGGGTCAAGTTGCTTCTATCACAGGAGTTCAGGGCACAAGTGACCTTGTTATATCTGCCCTGCACTGCCCTCCTGGCCCATTCGCAAGACACGATAAACTGCAGACAAAACATGGTTTATTCCCCCCCTCTCTCTCTCACTCACTCTCTCTCTATTGATCCTGCGGTGAGGCCTCAACACCGCAGCTTACAGACATCACCCTCCACAACCTTGCTGCCATCAATTTGACATTTAGCTAGACACCCAGACAGGGCATTTGAGTTTGTGTGCACTTGTATGTTCATGCAGTGGGGTATGAGAGAGAACGACACGGCATTGTTACGTTGCCTTCAAACTACCAGCCGTACTGCATATCCCTACACAGAGGGCTGCAACTGGAGTCACTAACAAGCCCCCTAAGGCCTGCAGATGTTGAAGAAAGACCGACAGGAAAGAAATATTATGAGTGACTAGTGCTATTATTATACGGCTACATGTTGTGATCGTTATGTACAGAGGTGTGCAATTTCACAATAAATTATGCCACAACTCAGTGTATATCCAGGCCATAATGCACTGACCATTAACAAGTGCTTCCATTACAAAGAGCTTTAAAAGAGGCCCCTGAGGTGATGTGGTTACTGAGGTTTCACCCAATTGGTGGGATAACTCGATTCCCAACAACGCTGGGAGTTCACAAGAGCACAATTAATCCTATGTAATTGAATGCAGTGATTCCAGTATGTGAAATAGCAAATGGACCACAAAATTGTTCTGATGGTTTTTACTTACTGTTCATTCCTACTTTTTTTGTCTACAATAAATATAATGAAAACTAAATGTCATGAATTTCACTGCACTGTGATATATTTTTGTCTTATTACTTCATTCTAGTGAGGCACTTTGGTGACTCAATATAATAACATGGTGAAAGACTGGCCTGCATTTTTTCTGATTATATCTGGAACTGCTCGGGTTGTTTAATAGGGTTTATTTTCTTATTCCAGTGAATTTGATATTGTAAAACCCAACATTGCAATAATAAACAAATATTAATAGAATGAACAAATAACATACTGTTCAGATAAGGGCTGGGCGAAATGACTGCATTTATCATTATCATAATTGACAAGTTATTTTGTTGTAAAGTCTACATCACAATATCCTGTTTCATTATAGAGGAAGAGTAATTAGTCTTGGGTAAATGTGAAACGTTGAATAAAAATAATTTATACTCATCGCTTTTTGTGTTTATTTAAATGTTACACTGCTTTATTATCTACTTAAACTTACCAGACACCAGAAAAACGAACACGGCTATACATATCGTGATCTTGTATTACTGTGCTGTTATGTTGTTGATATATTGGCCACCACCAGTCCAGTGTGTTACCGAGCCTCGCCCTCCTTTCCCTGTCTCAGAACAGTGGAAGCAAAATAAGGCATACACCCTTTGCCTCTCTCCTCCCTCTCTGTCTGTCTTTTCTCCTTTTGCAGCTTGCACTCTCAGTCTTTTTCCTCCCCCTTTTTTATCATCCCCCTCCTTATTATCTACTTCTCTCCATCACTCACACTTCTCTCAATCAAGCTTCTTCCCTTGCTCCTCTCCCTCTCCCACTTTCTTTTATCCTCTTCTTTCTTTCTCTCCCCCCCCCTCCCTCTCTGCAGATGTGTCACAGGGTCCCTGCAGATTCCTCCCTCTGCAAGGCGCAGGAGCTGCGTGGCTCTAAATCGGGCGTGATTAATGACATCTCCCTGCACCGGGCGTTCTTAATTAAATAACACTGCTTAATTAGCAAATGATTTATGCCCATAATGGACGCCTTAAGATGTCATGATGAGAAAAAGGAGAGGGTCTGCTCTTCCCTCTCCCCTTTTCTCTCTCTCTCTCTCTCTCTGTCATCTGTCTCTATCTCTCTTCCCCCTCATTGTGCTAGGCCCCCTGGTCTCAGTCTGAGTGAGCAAGCAATTGGGTCGGAGATGGAACCAGCCAACAAGTGCAGGTTACCATCCCGTGATGATGTTCTGCCTCGAATCAAAATGAGTCGCTCAGTGCTGTTGTGCGACAGCCCCAGTACGGCTAGACACGCTACATCAGTCATTCAACCGTTAGTCAGGCTAGACACTAAAGACCCTGGCATTATCTTGAATGTGCAGGGTGTTAGTCTTCACCCTTGCAGCGAATAGGCATTAGTTCAGTGACAGTCTTGATATTTTTGAAAAGCCATCACTTCCTGTCCAGTATAATTACAGTAATTCCAGAATCCGCCAGAAATACTCTGTATTATTTAGGATACCTCAATCTAATCCTGATATTTTACTGAGCTTGACAAAAGAAAATATTTCTTTTGAGATGACAAACTTCCACAAAGTGGGTTTAAAGAGTGTAAGGAGGAGAGGGAGGGCCATCCAATCCACCTGGAGAGAGCAAGCCAACAGCAGTTATCTATGGCAAAGCAGTTTCTTTTTAGCATTTCCTCTATTTTATTTTCTTTATCTATGACCTACATAGCCTGACAATTAACTACATAGCGTGTTATTTACTGGATGCTTTTAAAAAGTTTCAAATCCACAAAGTGAAAACACATTTTATGTTTCCTTTCTGGAAATGAGCATTAATTAATGTTTACAGTGTTGTGAAAGGTTCCCTTTGGTAGAATTTTAATTTATGAATATTTTTTTATCTCTGTTTTTTCTTTAAGATGAAGCAGGTTGTTTTCATTTGTGAGGGTTCCACAAACAATTATTTGTCAGGTTCTAATAAAACTCTGCATACAAGCACAAGATCACCATGTGCAAAGCCAAGTGTTGGCTGGAGAGGTGTAAAGCACATTGCCAATGGACCTTTCCAAGTTCCAGCACGACTGGCCCGGTGCACAAAGCGAGATTCATAAGTTTGGTGTGGAGGAACTCCAATACACAGAACCCTGAACTCAACCCAGCTAAGCACCACTGGGATGAATCAGAACACTGATTGCAAGCCAGGCCTTCTGAACATCGGTGCCTGACCTCACAAATGCTCTATTGATTGAACAGGCATAAATTCTAGCAGAAACATGCCAAATGTTGTGGAAAGCCTTCCCAGATGGGATGAGGGATCAATTCCATATTAATGCTTATGGTTTTACAATGAGATTATAAACAACAAGCTCCCATTGGTGTCCACATACTTTTGGCCATATAGTGTATGTAAATAACTAAAGCAAATGGCTGTAGGTTGAAGGGTTATATATAAATATTTTAAATTGGCTGTTTTTGCAGCTATATGGAGCTTTTTGCGCGTTAATGGTATGTTTGGAATTTCAACACTATTTTCTTTATGCAACAAATTAACCTCTTATTTCATATGGACCCCTTGAAGAGAATACTATTATTAATTACAGGACATTTTAATTTGATTAGATCAGTATTCCACAATCTTAGGTAAATGTGACAGACTGTCATTTATGTGTAGCAACGTATTTACTGTAAGCTCTTAAGGTTGTATGAAAAAAAAATCTTAAGTCACTCGTTTTTAAAATGTGCAGTTTATTATTTTAACAGGACAGAAGGTGCAAGGACGAATGCACACTTTTGATGGTGAAATCTGATTTCTGTACAAACAGTAAAGGGGTTTTGGGTGAATGGACCTCCTGCAGGCAGGAAGGTCATGGAGAATAAAAGAATATCAATGAGACGAAATGAGAGGCAACAGATGCTGTCTGAGCAGAAAGACAGCAGGTGAGACAGACAGCATCAAGCCTTGCACACGAAAGAGGTGCGGCTGGAAGATAGAAACACAAACACACACCTAGACAGCTGGAAAAGAAGGGGCATCCAAAAAGTCAGTCACACAGATGTGCAAATGCATAGAGTGAAAATGAAACAAAGCCACATGCGCCCCACAATGAAGAAGGCACTCAGGCAGACAAAAGCAGTACGCCTTAACAAAGAAACGCACACCTACAGAAACACCAGACAGACACAAATCAGACAAAAGCTATGCAAATCAACACAAACCTGCTGCGTGAAACTGTGGGTACTCCTTGCCTTATGGGCTGTAATGAGCACTACTGCTATAAATGTTGTATAAACGCTAAGAAATGTCCAGCTGGTCGCAGAATTACTCAGTTAAGTGAACAGAATCCCATACTGGAAAAGGAAAAGCTGAAAAGAACCTGGGGGAAATACTTGGAAACACATCTGAAACTATTAAAACTGGAACTGTTCCATCTCTCCCCCCCTTTTGGACGTTCGTTGTTGTTGTTGTTGTTGTTGTTTTTCACATGCATAGAATCCCTCCGGTTCCTTACATGCTTTTGTTTTTCAGCTTTTCCCCCTGATTCTTTCTCTCTCTCTTTGGGAGTTTGGAGAGACTGCATATACATAAATAAGGATTATGCTGAATTTATACATAGACCAAGAAAAATATGCAGAAGAAAAAAGAACAATGGTAGAGTTTAATATGATAAGTAAGGGTAATAGACAAAGGATCATATGTCACTTCTTTTAAAAAAGCTTTGACATATGAGTTTTGTATTAAAAAAAAGAGAAAGATTTAGAATGTGGACGTTAACTGTGTAAAGAAATTATTTTGAGGCCCCTCTCTCTCACTCACTCTCCCTCTCTCTCTCTCACAGTACTCTGTTTGTAGCAGGTCTCCTGCAGTAAACATGCTGGGCTCCCTGTGTGTCTGCTGTCTACACAGGTGTAAACACTAATTTCTCATGACAGAGCAAAAAGTCCTCGCTGAGACCCCGACAGAATGGGCAGGAAAGTAGATGAAAAGAGAAAGGGAGGAAGGGGCTGGGGTGGAGAGAGAGAGGAAGGCTGAGACTAAGGGAAACAGCACTACAGCAGGGAGGACTCTCACTGCAGACTGATGGATTTACCTGCTGTGTCACAGCACCACCTGTTGGCACAGATATGTGCTGCATCTTTTAACTGTGTTTTTAAGAATCCTATGGGGCTTGGAGATGTGTAATGTACCAATTAAGCTCACCCAAATCTTTGGTTGAACAGTTTTTAAGCAAAGGGCATTATTTTCACAGGGAAATGAGAAGTTACAATGACACATTAATCTCTCATTTAATCGTTTATGACTTAATTTTAAAAAATGTAATTAATTAAAAAGACACAGCTTTAAATGCAAAACGTCTGGCCTGTGCTTAATGGGCACATGTTGTACGCTTTAAGAACACCCTTTATTATGAATTATGAATTTCGATGTATTTTTTTATTGTTTTTGTTCGTAATAAAGGTGACAAAAAAGATTAGCATGAAGTATCATATTGTATGTATCACACAGTAAAAGTTAATTAAGAAAAATTTAAGTGTTTTTACAGGAAAATTATACAAAGTCTGTCTCAGATTGTTTGAATGTTACAATCTTTTTAAAAAAATCATTTAGTTATTTTGTATTTGATGAAAGTTACAAAAGTCATTAGACCTAAAAGCATTAACATACAATGCCTCTCTCATTTTGGGACAGGAGCTGTAATTCCACCTTGGTTTTGTCATTGTAAATCTGTGAAAATAATGTATTGCTCATTTTTTAAAACTTTAAGCGAAAATATATCTAACAATGGTTGTTTTAAGACTATTTATGAACTAATTGATTTTATTAACAATTTAATTTTAAGGTCAGTATGTTGTTATATAAATGTTCTTAATCATATAATAAATCATACACTCCTTGCAGAGGGTATGTAATTACTAAATATATGTTTATACTTAAGCTTTTCTTCAATGAAGTCACACTGATGTGCTCCATTTTTTATGCTACGGTACCCTTTAATTTTATGTTAAAATTATATGAAATCTTTAAAAAATATACTGAAATCTACAAATATTAATTTTCAACAACCTGGAAATAAATGATGTACTGATCAGTAAAACACAAGATATCATCACTTGTAATGTACTACATCAGTGTAGTGCACAATCTTATATGACTAGCATGCTAACCACATATCACAGCATTTGCTAAAAGCCTGTAAAACTGTCTTTTGAAATAACTGTAACTGTATCTTTAACATCCTAGTTCCAACTTGTGCTAGTTGGTGTTAGAAATATGAATTAGAAAAGTCTTAAATTTGTTAAAAAAAAACAAAAACAGTGATACTTAGCCCAGATAAAGGCTGAAGTATCTAAAAAAAATAGATTTTTTGAGGGGTCTCTTCTGGGCCAAGTTTTTATGCGGTTTTCAAAATGTTCGCCAGGATGAGTGAACAATGGCAGGAAGTTGTCAGAATATGCAGCAGCATGATTGGCTTAAAAATATAGGGACTATTTAATAATAACTACATTTATTCATTTCGATATCAGGAAAATGACTTGTTTATTCTTTACACAATTTGTGTTCAAAGTTACAAGTGTGCTTAATGGGTACTTGAGCTTAATAGGGGCGTTTACTCTAACGATTATAATGGCAGCAGGGCCCTATTTAATCAAGCTCTTATACAGAAACAATAAAACATGAGCTGCAGTAACTCCCCCACATCTCTTTACATCATCTCTTGGAAGTAAATCTCAATGCTGGCAAGAGCTTTGAAAAATAACGCTATACATTTCATTCTGCATTAGGTCAATTCTTCATTGACTAAATGATACAGTGATGTGTTTTTTGTCTCTCAGCCAATCAGAGCAAGTAGCTTTGATGGATGTTTCTGTCATGGTTCAGAGCGTGTGAGAAACGAGCTGACCATAAGAGCAAGCTCTCAACAATCCATACTAAATGACCCAAATCCTGCTCCATAACACCTCTATAATGGACAAATATTTGACAAAATCTGGAAACAGTCAGGAAACAGCAGCAAAATGTATATGGGAGACAGCTGAGTTTACAAGAGTATTGGGCTTACAATATTTTCTTCACGGCTCTGATTTTATTTATAACAATCTTGGTGCTTTTCTGGTAGTTTTAGTTAATAACATCAAAAAAACTGAGCTTTAGTAACCAGTTCCATCCTAAAGACATTTGGAGGTCTGTGTCATTAAGGGTTTGAGGGGGCTTTACAATGAGAAAAAAAAGGCCCGCCATCAGGCACTGCATACAAATGACTAGGGTGTCGTCCATCAACTGAGAGTATCCTTGGAGAGATGTATTGTGGTCATAACTCTCAAACAAACACACTTATGAGCAGCATCAGAAACTCGAGACATTGGTGTGACAGACTGTAAGTGGGACATTCATCTTGCTTCATGATGGAGCCAAAATGGCTGTTACAATCTTTAAGCGATGAGAGCCTGCTGCTAAGGGATGGCTGGAGATAATTCATCCAGACACAAGTCACACATATGCAGAAAAAACACAACTGGTACTTTGGCACAATACTGTGCAAATGTCTCACAGCATCTGAATGATCCATGGGCACATAACATAAAAGAAGTTAACATCTCCAAACTATTTAAACCAATAAAAATAAAGGACTGCTTATGCTACTGTACGCTTACTTTATACTTCAATAATTTATAAACCGTCATTGTGGGGTGTGACCAGGTTTGGACACCCTACAAAATCAGTAACACTTTCTTTTCTCAGACATCACAGCCTTATTACATTCTTGTTTCAAGTCCTTGTTTTAGGATTTTTCATTTGTAATTCTGAAGATTGTTGAGTATAAGCACAAGGTTTTAAGGACATGAAAATTTCACTTTATGAGATATTTTAACATGAAGGAGTTCCCCTAGCCTGTCTATGGTCCTGCATTGGCGAGAAATGGCGAAGGGTGTAAAGAGTGCTTTGATCATTCTGGTCTTGCTGAACAGCTGAAAATGATGTCTGGATCAGATCCGACTCTCCTTGGCTCAGCTACAAGCCTCGAACAAGCAAGTCAACTTAACACTATGCAACTTTGTTGCTTTGCTGTATATGATTAACTAGCTTTTCACCCTTAGAATGTGGCTGTAACATTAGCTCTGCAGCTAATAGCTAAAAGCCCAGTTAGCAGGCTAGTGTTGCAAATATAAAGGTTGATAGTATCAGGTATGTGTGGGAATACACACATTAACTCGAATGTTGTACGTCTTTGTTATTTGGACAACTGTGCTGCAATTTGTGTTACAGCGCACACGGTATCTGCCTTTCCCTTCTATGAGTGAGCGCCTCTGCAAACCAGCGCGATCAGATGAGAATGGATCAAATTTGAGGAGTCTTACAGCAACGGGGCTAT
>JBBPDE010000128.1:11085838-11100502 GCA_037974605.1 Nannopetersius ansorgii
GGCAGAATTTCGGAAAGAGACCTCAGAGGGACCACTAAGACCTATATAAAAGCATAAAAAATCAGCAAGGGTCCTTTAAAAAGTGAGAACTTATTGTGCTCTGGAATAGTCATCAGCTAACAGTTCTTAATGATGATTTTTGCACTGTCTAGCCCGTCCTAATGGTTCAATTAAGGCATAGAGAGTTAAATTCTAAGTCTTTACATTTGCACTTAAAATTGCTTTAACTTTTCCATATTTTTTTCCGTTAATCAAACATCAACAAAATATGTGTAACCAAACCGTTTAATGGAACTGTACATATATAACACATTTGCAAGAATATTAGTTTAACAATTTTCAGACCTCTCCTCTAGGAAACCAAGCTTTTACAGTTACAATCCAACACCTGCTTCATCTAATCAAACCTTCATTAAACTAAACCAGGAGTGCAGTGAGGAAGTCAGAATTGAAGAACCAGAGTTGTTCTTCCGGCTCTAGTCTTCTAACCGAGATGTAATATTTTACTATACTTACGTTTATTTGTATTTATTGAAATATTAAATGATCTTTTGTTGTCTAGTATTAAATTACATATTAAACTCAAGTGAAATGGACTGGAACCCCATTTTGTGTAATCACTTCAAGAACATTTCTGTTTTATTAACTGCTAATTCTATCTAAGCAAGTCTAATCTTAGCAAAACAACAAAATGGTAAATAATGGGTGAAACACACATAGATTTTGCCAATTCATGGCTGCGGCCCACATTGATGACACTAATATGGTGCACAGAACATCAGAAGTCTTACCCCATGCCTCCAGTCATGAGGAGTAAGAGGTTGTAGATGTGAGAGAATATGAAGAGGAAGAGGATGGTACTGAAGAACATTGTCATCCAGGAGCCATGGTCCTCACGGAACATCTTTAGACGCAGGTACCGGCCTAGTGCACACAGACAGAGGGGTCCACCATAAGCACTTATTCATTGCAGACGGCACACCTATGCAAACAGTCTTTAGCAGCATTTCTCAGGGAAAGTGCTCACCAGAATAGGTTATATACTGTAGGGGCTCATTAACGTGGGTTGTATAAATAAACATTTTATAGTAAACTTTAATAGCCATAGACAGCAGTAAAAAAATACGCACTCACACTTGGATACTTTATTGTGTATTCAAATCAAGTTTATTACTTTGAGTTCTCTTTAATGATGACTCGGGTTCTGCACTATTTAAACCCTTCAGTGCCATGCAGGGTGTTTTTTTCAGTCAGGACTATCACCTCATAACGCGCTTGGAGATCTCCTGTTTGGGATTTGTGATGATTTTATGTGATCACAGAGATGGTTCTGACATGAATAACCTGTAAAGCCGTTTCTTTTCTGTTCCCTGAAGAATCAAATGAGAGTAAAAATCAAATCACTGCAGGATAATGCGCACCCTCTTTCCATCTCTCTCCCTCTCTCTCTCCCTCGGAGAAAGTGAGATTGATTCAGATAGCAACGTGGCTGCTCTGAATGCATAATGATGTCCTTCTGTTTCTCCTCTGACTTCATGTTTCAGGGAAATTAAGTTTTCACTTCGAGCCGTTCCATTATGTAGGACCTTGCTTAAAGCTAGGCACAGGTGCTTAAAAATAATGATCGCTGAGTGCCGGGCATTTATACAACTGGCTTATTTGTTCCATTATTTTGCAGTGTAATTTAAACTATAATGAATACGAGTCAGTCTCTTTTGCATAAATGGAGCTAATGTCTTACAACATTTGTCCATCAAGGTGGAAGTGCTTTGTGGAGAAATAAAAGTACCATTATAATCATTTTGAACATTCTCTGGGCTATAAGGACTATTCTTCTGTGAAGGTTGCCGACTGAGTGTTCAGCTGTTTCCTTTACTTTAAAACTGTACAAATCATAAAGAAGGATAAGATGAGACAAGTGTAAATGCCATTAAGGCAGCAGGCGTAGTGATGGCAACAATTAATGCATTCAAGAGCAGATGACTTCACAGACACATGTCCACCATTGTTCAGTTCCATAGTACACTGATAACGACTTACAGATATGAAAACGTTATCTTGACCGCATAATGTAAATCTGTTTACTCTCAGCATGGTTTTAGGGTGCCATCTTAGCATTCAACAGCATTGAGGATCAAACGTAAATGAGATGAATGCTTTGCATTTATGTCACGGGCCCACAGCATGCCAGTATGTAGCATCCTGTAGTGTCTACTTTAATGAGAAACTGTTCAATCCAGCCATTAATTTTTAAGTAATTGTTTGCAGATACCAGTAGGTTTATGACATCATTGTGCATCTCTAGTCTAAAATCCATGAGAAAAGATGAGTTGAGTAAGCGTGGATGAAAACATTTGTCCTTTTGTGACCTACAAATTGCACTTGGAAAATGATTCTATCTGTGCCTTAGCTTCACACAGCTGGTCGCAATGTGACTGTAACTGAGTAATGGCCTGCATTAGCCTCTTCCCTGGACACGGCTGTCTGGCCTTCACTCAGGCATGAGCAATCCATTTATTTGCCCACTGTGCCAGGTCCTCCTGGTTCAAACCTACTCAGATCTGTCCAGAACAACCTCCTGTATCCTTTAGCCTATAGACAAATTTCAGTGAACCATATGCATATGCACATTCAATTACGATATTCAAACTGTTTTATGCATAATAATTTTTATGGCTATTTCTATGACTCTATGGTCACCGTTTTGATTGGCTGCCTCGTCCAGAAAGTAGTCTTGACTGAAACAGTTCTTATCCAACCCCAGGCAAAAATCATGGAATCCCCACACAAAGAGGATCTTCACCAAGCTTTTTTATTTTGTAGCAAACAAACAAATCGCAGATGAAACATTTTTGTTGAATAGTTAAACATTCTGACTTCATGAAAGTAAATTACACTATTTTAAGTAATAGCATTTTTCCCTGATGAAACAAAGATTGCTAGTTAGGTTGCTAATAGTTGGGTTGCCAGTTAGATTGAGGTTTGGCTGCCTATGCCTACAAACATCCTCCTCTTCTTCAACAATGACGTCATCCATTATAGTGGATCATCTTGTATCATGGTGTGTGCTCAAAAACCAGTTCTACCTTCCTTCCTGGGAAAGTCAAATAAGCCAGCTCCGGACATTTAACTTATTGAAGTTCTCTGTGACCCACTTCTGCTCGCATTCAAAGAACTTCCACTGCCTCCATCATTACTGGATTCTTGATGGCCTCGACCCTTTCCCTTTGTACTGGTCTAAAGTAAAGAGGAATCCTGATATCATCTATACTCCCAACCCAGACATCACCTCATCATAAACCTACTAGTACAGTCAGGTTTAATTCTATGGGCCTCTCATGCGAGTTCTTGCTCACAGGGTTCAAAATGTAGCCTGAAACAGCAGTTGGTGGCCTGTATGTTCAATGAAACAAGGTTGCAGCTACCCTGCCTCTATACCTGCTCTCACTAATCACATTCTTTACTCTGTGCCAGCTACTTTTAGGCTGTTGCATAGATTTGCTGTACTTCATCTTCACATCACCTTGTGTCTTACCCTGTTTGCACAGATGTTTTCCCAGCAACTCCTCTTTTGCATGCAGTATGAGTGAGCATTTCTGAGAAGACCTTCTATATTCAAACAAGTCCTTGGATGCTGGATGCACAAGCTGTGCATGTTCTTTCATACCGACTATAATGCCCCATGCTGCTGAAGCAAATCCCTGCTACAGTCGGCAACAAAGTGCTTCTGATTTCAGTATGTTTATACACGCGGCCTCTCATCTCCAACTGCCCTTCCTCCGAAACTCACTCCAGCCTTACACCTTTTACAGCTACTACTGCAGCAACCCCAGATTTCAGGGTTATTTAACTGAAACAATTTCATTTGTTTTAAAAACTAAAGAACTGAATTCTATGATAGTATTAGGAGGGTGTTCACAGTTTTATTTATGGTTGTTATTATGTTTTATATATTTCCAAAAATGCAAGCAGCATTATCATCACAGTGAATCAAATTCTGTCACTGTTGGTCACATTGGTGGTGTATTATTAGAACACTGTAGTTTGAGGTGCCCAGAGTAAAGTGTACATAGACGCTAGTTCTGTGTTCCAAATCAGTATAATGCAACGCAACATCCAAAATATATAATATAATTGGGTTTGCTTCCATTTTACCTTCTGTATGTGTAATATAAAGTATATATATATATATGCACATTTCTTTCTATATACCAAAAAATCATCATCTGCCTAAATGAGCCTTTGCTGCCCATGGAACGCTCATCTTCAAATCTCTGCCAAGATCTTCTTGACACGTACTCTAACACGTCTGTCCCCATGACACCCTTACAGCTGGACTGGAGCTTTTCCTCTGTGTTGATGCCAGTTTGGGTAATTTCAGGGTTTGTCTCAGCTGCATAATTGGATTGATTTGCATGAGTGACCTTAATTGCTTTGGGTGTTCAAAGTCTTGGCTCTGGTGGAGGTGAACAGTGTTAAGAGCTGTAGATCTGACTGATCTGAGTGAGTCTGGGTGTCTGTGGTGGAGAATAAAAGAAGGAAAACAAAGGAAAAAAGAATAGGAACGACACATACATACATAACATTCTTATATCTAAAGGCAGAGTGGATGATATCACCCACAGCGGTTTTCAAACATGGTAGTGGGGAATTCTGGTGGTATTCTAAGGAGCTGCTGGCTCTGATCACTTTGTTACAATACAGAGACATTCAACCAAACTTATAATATTATAACCATTCATTGTAAGTATAAGTGGCTCAGATAATGGATTATGATGAGATAAATATTATGTAATGAACACAGATATGGACCCAAATGGAGAGCACAAAATAAGAGGTTAAATAATAAAGCTTCCAAAGACAAAAGGCCAAAAATTTGCATAATTTAGCAAAGTTTAGTTTTACTAAAACAAGTAAATCTAATAACAAGCAGTCAAAGACAAGTCCATAAAGCAAAAGAGAAATCCAAAGTCAAGAACGGGTCACTCAAGAAAAGAGGGAATTCACTCAGTAACTAGGCACAGCTTAGTATACTTCACACTGAGGAAATGTCTCTGAGGTCTATTTATACCCCCTTGGCCCAGTATTCAGGTGATTCTGATCTTCTCGTAACTGGGCTGTGTGAAATCCGGAGAGGGATGCTTAGTACTTCCAGTGCCTGACTCCGATCCAGGACTAGACATATTAACCATATTTAGGTCAAGCTTGTTGATTTCTCTGTAAAATCCATCACCGACATAACTGACATAGTATACAGCATTTTTTTTTCTGTGCGAGTCCAGCTTAATCATTTCTCTATTCAGACATTTTAGGTGTTTATTAAATGACATTCAAAAGGCTAAACTGATTACTGTGTTATATTTGCATTATATACAAGAGATCTTCTTTTGAATCTTAGAAGCTTTTGTGGTCAGATGTGTGGGCCTCAAGCTTAACCTCTAAACTAAAGGGTTTGTGATGCTATTAGAAATGCCAATATTACTAGAGAACTCTCAGTCCAAGGATATGCAATGAAGGTGCTAAACTAAAAGCTTAAAGCAACACTTCCATCTAGTGGTAGTAACACGCAAGCTCTGAAAGAGCAACACATTCTGAACATCAATTTTTTCACCTACAAGCAAAATGACTTCTGGAAAATGCCTTCAGCTGACAATTCTGCAGTTCTGAGAGCACAGATTAGCCGAGCGCACTTTGAAAAGCCATGATAGTGAGGGACAGAAAATGACGATAAGAGGTTTACCTGTACCAATAAAAAAAAGCAAAGCAGATTATAATGATGAGAATTTAGCACAGATGTCACTGAGACAGCAACACACACACACACACACACACACACACACACACACACACACACACACACACCAGGGCTCTCAGCACTCACACACACACCTACCAGAGCAACTTCCTTAAATACACACACAGCTCTGTGCAGATTGATGAGGCAGATGGAGCTGGTGGACAGAGGGCGAACAGAGAGCAGCAGTGTGCCAGCATGATCCCTCTCCTCATCAATAACTCCTACAAGCATGGTAAGAGCCTTTTCATACATACACACAGAGGCTGTAAGATATGTAAAGCCTATATACAAAGGGGAATTTACCAGAATTCATTAAATATTTACATTATCTTCACCTATGCCTAAAAACTTAATATAAATTCATTCTGATACTCACCATCCTTTGTCCACCGCTGTGAGTTTTGTTTACACTGTATTTTTGCCAGTAGCACAGATGCAGTGTGCTGATTTTTTTCCCTGTAGAAATAGACTTTTATCTTATGATGAAGGTTAATTTATTAAAAGGGTAGCTAAAAATTATGATGAAGAAAGAAACAATCTTCCTAATCCTAGGACTTCATTTAGTTAAGGTGTGAATGGAAAAAACAAATTAGACTAACGACTGGAAATGAACAAGCAAAATCTGCTTCACAGTAATTAAACATCCAACAGTTATTCCAATAATTAATTAATAAAGTATTCTTACACAATATTTACTTTATTTGTCACATGTTTTATTTATACTCTTGAGGTTAAGAAAGTAAAGGGACTAAAGAAATAGCTTCGTAAAAAATCTAATTTACGCAGGTTTCCCTGTTCCCCAATGACTTGTTAGGACAAGACACACTTGCTGGTGCCTATCTTACGGTTTCTCCATTTTTGTAGATAACAGTATATTGTGCAATGTCAGAAACAACTCAGACAAGTCTATTTAAGATTACTTAGAAATCTCTTTTGATGTAGGTGTATGTTAATTTAAAGATGCCGTTTGAATAACAGTTCCATTAGCCTCACAGATAATGCAAAATAAAGAAGCAAACATAAACCGTACAGTTGGGGTAAAGAGACCTTATCCCAAATCATTAATTGTAGATGGAGGGATACCTGAAAACATCATGGATGTATAAAACATTTACTAGTGGGCATGAAATATTCTTTATTATTTGCTATGTAATTCAAGAACCCCATCGTTCCCAATGTGTCTACACAGAGCACCATGAGGGAGTTTTTCTGGAATTTCTGAACTGGACCACTCCTTTCTGCAGTAAGTTCAGGGATAATCCGTGGTACTGCACCATCCTGCTGGCCTTGTTTACCATTGGTTTACCAGTGGGTGTGCTGGGTAACACGGTTGCCATTTTGAACTATACCTGTTGTCGACACTCATGGACCACAGGAACAGTGTTCCTCTTAAATTTGGCCCTATGTGACGTCGCCTGGCTCTTTCTGCTGCCATTTACTCTTTACTTCACTCTACAGAATCCCCATTTCACCAGCTTTCAGGTCTTTTGCAAACTCAAGAAGACTGTCTTCAATATTAACGTCTACGGTAGCATCTTCTTCTTGGCTCTGATAAGTTTTGATCGTTACGCCGGGACAGTGCACCCAATCAGCTCCCTGCGTTGGTGGAACATTAGGAAGGCCTGTTTCTGCTGTGTTTTCACCTGGCTCCTGCTCCTCCTGGGATCTATTCCTGATTTTTTCACCACCTTTGCACTTGCTCGCCCTGACAACACTACCGTTTGCATGGACAATTTCCACGGCCCATTCACTTATGTGATGATTATCTCACTAATGCGGACGCTGTTGGGATTCCTTCTGCCACTGGGGGTGATTGGAGTTTTTTATTCACGAATGATGAAGGTGCTGAGGAACATCCAGGTGAGAAAGAGCAGCAGAGGGAAGAGTGGAGCATCCCAAAGAGCTGGAAAACCTCTAGTTCTCATCACGGCAGCTCTGGTGGTCTTCGTGGTGTCTTACACACCGTACCATATCATGATTGTGAGTTTGGTGTTCATGCGATTTACTGGACAGATAACAGACGAGAACGTGAACACGCTCTACACAGCCAATGAGTTTTTTGAGGCCATGTGCAGTGTGGGTAGCTGCCTGGACCCCCTGCTCTACGTTTTGGCAAGCGAACGCTTCCTGAAGAGCTGGAGGAGACTAAAGAGCGGCGCAGGAAAGCTATGCTGCAGAGCCAGCCGGAGGGTGGGGGTTCAGGACCCAGTATGAGGTAAACTGAAGATCAGCAACTTTACTTTACTCTCTGGGAGTTTAATTGGCATCATATTGCAGGTCTGGAAGCACACTGCTGAGGAATCAACCATCCTTCTTAAGGAATGTGCCAAATCACACCCAATAAGGGTGCGTTCAAAAGGCACAAAAATCCAAGAACATTTTGTATCGAAATCTGCACAAGTGTTGGATCATCTTTCACTGAAAAGAATCTTCTTGCATGGGACTTCCTCAGTCAAACAAAAGTAAACAAAATTAAATATAATGCACAGTGTCTATTTGGTGGATTTAATACATGAGAAATACATCAAATGAGCAATTATGTTTTCATTTTATGTATAATTCTTTCCACTAATGTTAAAATCCGCCAATAAACAGTCATTGTGAAATAAAAAATTGTGCAATAGTGAGTTTTCAGCATAGGATGTGTATTTATTTTCACTTGAATACCAACAAACCCTTCTAAAACAATCACAGAATTTTCACTTTACATGTGTAAAGAAAACCACATTAAATAATGTGATGCTATTTTTAACAGGTTTTATACAGAGCTTCTTAAGTTTAATTTACTACCTTTTTACTACCTTCACAATATTTTTTACTACCAGCACGACTTCAACTCTAGCAGCGTAAAGTGTGAAGTAAAGTGACAAGTAAAGTAATGAAATATCTTTCCAAAACGAATTAAAAACATATTTCCTCACAACTTAATAAGGTACGAGGCAACTATAACTTAACCTCAACACTGGACACAAAAACTTACCAAATAGAGAGAGAGAGAGAGAGAGAGGGGGAGAGAGAGATAGAAAGTGAGGGCTTAATCAGCTGTATTAATCAAGATGTCCATAGGTTTTAATCAATATGTCAAAAAATCTATAGCATAACAATTAAAATACAGACTGGACCTTTAGAGTGAACAGCTACACACTGGAATTTGAAACAAATTGTTTAATCAGGGTCTTTAATCAGGAGGAATGCACGTAAGTTACACAAATTGAAAAACGCATAGGCCCAGTTGGATGGGGGTTGGAAAATTTACTACCTTGTCAGATGATGTTTACTACTTTTTACTGGCCTTAATTTGGCCTAATTTCATTTACTACCTTTTACTACCTTTTATAACCCTGCGACAACCCGGTTAGAAACTACCAAACATACTGCCAGGTTCTGAGGAGCCTTAAGAACTCACTTCATGCATACAGAGCATGAATACAAGAAGGTAATTTAAGGTTTTATAAGATTATTTATGAGTGGGTTGTTCTGTTTTCTGTATTTAAGATTCTGTTTTGTGCATTCCAGAAATTTGACAGTTGAGAATCGATGTTATTGACAGCTAACGATCCTATCAGTCAGTGATGCACTACTTAACTAAAACAGGTACGGAAAATTTTCATATTGCTCACCTAATTAATCAGTGTGATCTTTGACAAGTTTACACTCAGACCATTTAAGAAAAAACCTAATATGCTTTGCGAGATCTGTAAGAAGCTGCAGAGCAAAACCTGAACAGCTGCTCCAAAAAGGGAGCTAATGGAGAGAGTATTCAATCAAAAGTTTTAGCACCTATCTATTGAAAAAGCCCTAACGAAATCATGCCTTGGCAGTCAGATCTAAAAATGGCACACAGCCCAGGCGTTTCCTCCTGAGACTTCTAGCCCTGCAGAGTGAATCCAAGCAGACTGAAGCGCAGTCCTAACCACTTCTGCCCAGCACTCTGTGGAATCGGCCAAGAGAATCCATTCATCATGCTGTACAAGGGCAGGGACTCTGGGCTAACAGCAAGTAGCCAACACACCACAGCTAACCCATGGGAGATGGTTACCATGGAAACACCAGTCACAATGATTAATAAGAGACAGACGCACTACTGGTTCGCAACCACTAAGGGAATATTGATATTTAAATACATACCTGGAATATGTATAATTACATGATGTATATGTGCACACTTGCTCATACAGCACTCACTTTTTAAAAACCTTTGCGGACCTATTTGTGATTTTGCCAGCAAATTCATTCATCTTGAGTCAAATAGGCAATTTCCTGCCATTTGTTAGCTTTTCTCTCTGAACGTTTGAAACACCTGTTCACTGCACATGTCTAACAAAGCAGGAGACGAGTAAATGTTTACACTTATTATGATAGTTTCCCGTCTGTAAAACAATCGTATCCCAACCTAATTTTTTAAAGTTAAATACAAGTTAAATTTACAAACTGATTTTGAAAGAAGTTATTCATTCTTCAGTAAAGTGATATTTATCCTTTTTGTTTGCCTTGAGAACATTTTCGGTACAAAAAAAATTGTAAACTATGTAGTAAAGTATACAATTGTCATTTTCAAAGACCTGATGAAGACGAACAATATGCTCTGAAAGTTCAGTTAGAAGGCAGTCAGCAGTCAGGCATTCATTGTCCTTAACTGCAGCCACTGCAGAGAAGCTCTGAGGCAGTGAGAACATGGCAGGTGTTCACAAACACAGCTCATAGCAACAGTACTGCTTGGCGTGTGCTCTGTCCCGGCTATTCAAACAGACAGATAAACTGTTTCAGGACAAAGGAATAGGGCTGGGCAATTAATCGAAAAGTAATCAAAATTGACATTCAGAATCGATCAAATTTTTCCAGGTCGATTTTTTCGATTACTTTTTAAAAACACTACTGCGTGTGGAGTCACGTGACCCCGCTCCGTTATGGTATTCCGCCGACATGTCGAGCACGGAGAGCTTAAACACAGAGACAACTGAGCAACTTGTCAGTGAACTATGAAGGCAAAAAAAAAATATTGTTCATTAATCGTAATTGAGTTAAAATGTTCAATTAATTGAGATTTTGATTTTAGGCCAAATCGCCCAGCCTTACAAAGGAACCAGTGACTTTCACACACACTTGGAGGAAACCACTGGGCCGAAAGATTATTTTTATAATTAAATCCCAGTTTGAATGAGAGCAGTTTTCAGATTTCAAGAATTGTAATTTTAGGTAGCCCACATTATCAACCATGCTGCCTGAACAGGTTTTAAGAGGGGAAATGCGACTTTACAAGGGGAAAAGCTTGTGTCAAGTCCAGCCTGTATCTATAGCCAGGTTTCCATCCAAGGAGTTATTGCGGAAAAATATTTAGCACTTCAATTTTTTTACTGATATAGCTGATGGAAATGCTACCGATAAATGTCGACATAATATTCTTCCGTTTAACTTTAGCGCAGAAATTCTATATCGATATTTCAGATGTCGCAAAAACTACTTTGGAAACACTTTTTGTCGGAAAAAAGGGCTTTAACGCAAATAAATGTGTCACATAATACAATCCGCTTTTGGGTTGGAACCGGTGGTCAGTGCAACCTGTGATGGGCGCAACATCAGGACTGATGAATCCACAACATCTCAAACGCTGGCCGTGTCGCTATAAACTGCTGCAGCCAGAGATTTTCTGTGAAGTGTCTCTCCACCACCTGCTCCCAGAAGGTCTTATTCCGTGGTTTCTCCTATACCCGTCAGTTTCGTCGCACTGGGGTACTTTCTTTGAGCTCTAGGGCAGTGGCCCCCAACCCCCGGGCCACGGACCGGGCCATGGGTCATGTGGTACCGGTCTGCGGGCAGCACAGCAAAAAAATAATCTATAGTCTGGGGGGGGTGGGGTGTCACGTGGAAAACTAAAGGTAGATAATTTGCGACAAACTCAAAAGTATGTATGGAAACGGCTCATGGGCAGATTTATTTTGTGATACACCAAAACGTATGCGACAGTTCATTTTGGGGAAGGTGACATCATCACGCACACCATTCTATCGATAAAAAGCCATTTGGGTGGAAACAGGCTGGAGACAGCAAATTTCGCACATCGTTTTACGCATATTCTGTTTGTTGATAACAAAACGTCGCAGAACACTGGATGGAAACTTGGCTACTGACATTAAGGTAAACAGGAGATCGTGGTCACTGATCAGCTTCTAATAAGACTTGCACAGCAGTATAATACAGATACAGACATATTGTTTAAAACAATATAAAATGCCCATTCAAAAATGAACCAAAATGTCCAGAGGGAACCTGTTTTGTTCCAGTGTTACAGTTTCACATACAACTCATCTAGTACCAGCCTCCTCAACTGAACACCAACCTTCATAAATACAGGTCAAAATTCAGAGCTGTTTTCAGATCAGCAGCCAGTCTGTGCTGCAGCGGGAGGTATGCTTAATCTGTCATAAACACTGCCACCTAGTGAACAATGGATGAAAAGAACAGAACAGCATGTTAATGGATGTAGACTCTATATCTTCTGTTACATAACAAATTATATAAAATCTGTGAATCTGTAAATCTGTGAATAGAACACACATTGTATTAACACGATACATAAAATCAGTTTGAAGCGAGTGGCAGTCACTAACTGGAGTTCTTGCTGTTGTTTCTGCACCTCTTGTCCCCCAGACCAGCTCTTGTCCAGCTGCACTGAACACGGGAACTACACACACGTCACAAAACAGTCCGCCTTCATTCTCATACAGTTTAACTGTAATGTCATGCGACAAAAAACAGATGGGTTTCCTTAGGCTAGAAGCGGGGATCAGAAGGAGAACTGGCTGACTAAGTGGAACATGCCATTAAAACAACCCGATGGACGCATGACAGCTGCTGGTGCTTTAACTGAATCAGCTATACACACTATGCTGCATATCTGTCAAGTGACAGTTTTCATGTGAAGATCAACTTTGGAACTGAGCAGGTTATGATCTGAAGGGGCTTTAGCAATTCACTTATGCGGCAGTGTCAGAAATGACTTGACTCACTGCATTTAAATGGGAATTCGAAACATTTTTATTTTTCTGCATAATGCAGTCATTAACATTAGGGCTGCACGATCTTAGGAAAACATGCAATATGTGATAACGTTGTTGAGTGTTGCAATGGCGATATCACATGCGATAAGTAAGTAAAAACAGCCTTTATAGTGTTTTTCTGCTTTGGATTTGCTGGTAATAGACGCTGACTGGTCTATGCAGAAAAAAAATGAAATGCAATATTTCCATTCCAACATGTTTCTTTTAAAAGAGTTTACTTAAACAGAGGATTTAATGTTTCCCATAAAACATTTGAACCACTGAACTTAGTTGAAATCTGAAAATATTTTTAAATCATTTTAAATCTTAAGTAAATGTAAACATAATTTAAATCATAGTAAGTTCTTAGCCAGAAAAAATAGCAAAAGGAAGAATCTATAACAGCAGCACTGAAGAAAGTGATTTTTTTGCCCTCTTCTCTGTGGCACTGAGTGAAAAGTTTTGGAAACACACCATATATTGCAGTTCAGTCAGTCTTTTGCGATATGTATATTTTTTCACGATATGTATACTGCGCATGTTGATATCGCGATGACGGTAAATTTGCGATATAATTGCGATTTTGTGCAGCCCTAATTAACATGTAAAAAAAGGCATTCATAAGGGTAAACTGAGAAACTGGTTCCTGTTCTCAGGACAGGACCCTGTCACGGCTGGTGGCCATTAGTGGCCACTGTTTTCTGTTTTGTCCTGTTCTGTTCTGTGTTTTGTCATGCTTTTATTTTGACATTTAGTTATGGTCACATGCCTTGGTTCCTCAGCTGTTTTCTGTTTACATGGTCCTTAGTTTTGCAGCTGGTTTGTGTTTCCCCTAATTCTTGTCCCTATTTATACCCTGTTTGAGTTCACCCCAGTTGTGTCTCCATCGCCTTATGTTTGTTTGCCCAGAACCTGCTTCACATTTTTGTTTCGGCCCAAGCGCCAGGTTTTCTTTTGGTTTTCTTATCTAAATAAAAGTCAGATCCTGCAATGGAAGCCTGCCTGTTTCGTCCTCAGTCTTTCCAAGGTAAATCAGAGTCTTGGGCCTACGCCCTCGACTCTAACAGACCCAGACGTGTGATACCTCTAAACAGAAACACACTGCATGAAATAGTTACAGATATATGATCTAGTGCCAGAAACACTGTACAATAAAATGTTTTTAACCCATTCATGGTACATATAGGCAAAACAGTCCTCAAAGGAAACTTTTTTGTCTTGAATATACCACTGTTTTACCAGTATCACCAGTAAATGTATGTGTAAGTTCACAGGTGGCTTTGGATAGTAATTAAAAAGGCTAAATATGTGTTGCAGACATCACAACATCAGGTTCTTCTCACCACCTGTGCCTGAGGCAAGTCTTTCAACAATGCACCACTTCACATCAAACCACTCTGAATTACTTTGTTTACATCTCAGTGACTGAAACCTGCTTCATCCTGCTTATGTTACATAAAGGTTTTACCAAACAAAATCCTTGGAGCTTTTTATAAAGGGCTTTTTATAGAGGAATTCATATTCTATTTACCTAATTAAAGATGTCACTAATTAATGTGCCCTAGTTCTACACTGCACTGCAAGTCAAATCACACATGATCCATTAAGTCTGCAGCACTACCTATTTAGCTCTGGAGCAGTCCTATACTGAGCAGAGCCTGAATCTCCTGCGCAACGCGTTCTTGCAGTTTTTGAGAGGATGGGCAAACCTTGGGGTGAGCGCAGCACATGCTGCGTTTGGTCTGAAAGCGGCTTTACACATACATGAAAATATAAGCAAGAGTGTGTGTTTACTGGTTAATACACTGCTGTTTATTTAAAATAAACGAA
>JBBPDE010000128.1:11129150-11140935 GCA_037974605.1 Nannopetersius ansorgii
CACACACACACACACACACACACACACACACACACACACACACACACACACACACACACACACACACACTGTTTCTGAATGATACACTGAGTGAGGCTACAGAAGTGGGGTGTGAGAATTTGAGAAAAGTGTTTTGACAGTGTTCCTAAAGCTGTCTCCAGGGCTAAAGTCTGACAATGCTCCACTCAAAGGGCAGGAAGAGTGCTGACAGCATACTGCAGTGTTTCAGCAGCCGTGGAATTTGCAGCTTACAGAGGGATAGTGCAGAGCTGGGCTGGAAGCTGAGAGGGCCTTAATCTGGCAAGACAGAACACACGGGTCTCAGGTGGCCTAATGCATGGTCTCTTGATCATGCACCATGAGAAGCAGAACATCGGAGAAATGAGGGGCAGCGAGGGGAGAGCTGGAGAGGAGAAGGGAGAGAATGGAGCACAGGAGGAGATTGGGGGTTAGGCCCTAAAGGCGTATTGGTAGCCCCTCTGGTTCTTAAACCCCGCTCCTCATTTGTAGCCTATAGATGAATGTTTGCTTCCTGATCCCAGTCTGTCTGCAGTGCTCTCTGCATAATTAATAACGTGGAACCTACATAATTAATAACCAGCCATACCATGATTCAAGACAAAAACTAATTTAATTAAGGGACTGAAAGCAATCCAATCTTGGCCCTCACTGTGGAAGTGTACAGTTGAGTGATTGATTCTGAGGCTACCTCAGCACAGTGAGATAAATTAGTGGGCGAGATTGCCTTTTAGAGTACACTCAGCATTTACAGCTGTCTCACTTGATCTAAGCTGTTGGCCGTTCTGCATTAATCTTCTTTAGCCATTTGAACTGACCTTGAGAAATGGGTGTGATTTACCAAGACAATACCCCGAGCATTAACTTCAGCCCATAACTTGTTTTGCAGTTATGCACATCCATCTTTAAGAAGAAAAGGGAATAATCCTCAAAAAACTCTGCTACTAACACATTGGTTCTTTGCCTAGTATGACTTTTCCCCATACAGTCTAATGATCTGAATAAACACAACTTGAGATGCTGCATTTTTGATCTGGACTTCAGTGTAAATAAATGACTTTACATCCTTGTTTGAAACTCTCTAAACATCTCTGCAGAAGTCAACTATAAAATACTCCAGGATCATTTTGAGTGTTATGCAAGGAATAACAGAATAACAAAATAAACTGCAGAGACTAAAGGTTTGTTAAAATTAGACTCTTACTTTATTTTATTTGACCTTCTACACTTACAACATTCAAAGGGAGGGTCCACCTGTGTTTCTGCCCACAGATATTCTATATATCTAGACTTGTAGATCACTGTAACTGCTGCAGGTCCAAACCCTGGTACCCCTGCTGGGGAAGGGGGGAAACGTTTGAACACTGAGGGACAAGCAGCGCAAGCTGTGGGATAGAGTAAGGGTCAGTGTGGAGGGCAGTAAATCCCAGCACTGTCAGTTGAAAGGATTGCACTGCAGTCCTACTGTCATGCTTTTCAGTAGAAAGGACTGACCACCTCCTTATGGAGGCCCTCTGATGTGAGTATAGGCATATGGCTACCACTGCTGCTCATGCTGTACAGGTGATCCGCACTGCTCCATGGAGGAGCTGCGGCTAAGAGGAAAGGAACACTAGTTTAATTACATCTGACTTTAGTTAGACTGAGCCTTGATAATTACTTTTATTTCAGCAGCTTGAAATAATGTCACATACTTGTGTTTGGTACATTCAATTAGGTTAAATCTCAGAAGTTCTTGCTCACTTCTACATCTGGGTTTTTATGTAGATATTATATCATGAAACATCAGTACAGATGTGTTTGCAGTTTTATGCTGCAGCTGTTGCAGGTATTGATACAGAATTTATATAAAATCCATATCAGTCAGAGTCAAAGTCAACTTTATTGTCGTCTCTGCTATATACTGTACAGATACATAGAGAGACGAGACGACTTGGCTCCAGTTATTACAGTGCAGAGAACAAATAGCACAAATAGGCACATAGAATAAAAAATAGATAGGAACAGTATATATATCAAATATATATATACACACATTTAAGACAAGACAGGGAGTGTTAAATATGAAATTCATTAAATAACAATGTAATTACAGATGTAACTATGCTGTCAGATTTAAATGCTGTAGTAAACACGTCAATAATCGATAACACATACAGTATATCAATGTGAACACAACATTTAGAGTTGGTATAAAGTTATGAATGCACTACTGGTTGCAATCAGTAATTCCTCAGGGCTCAGATGTGACCTTGTACAGAATGTGTTGATATGAGAGGGAATGGTGGTTTTAAGTGCTCTGATAGTGTCATGATTTGGAGGAGAGAAGAAACAGCAATAGGAGACAGTGTTTCCCTTCTGTAATTCAAAATTAAGCCAAGCTGTGCCTCAGACAAGCAACCAGGCAACATGAGTTATTATCACCTAAAATCAAACCATACGCTCTCCAAAACACACACACACACACACACACACACACACAAGGGAGAGCTGATTTGTCCAGACTGATTACTGCTAATCTGCTAAAATCAAATACAGCTGCTGCATTCTTTACAAATGTATTCTAACATGTAACAAATGCATGTAATTCACTCATTAACCACATAGATCAACTCTGTAGTACAAGTTACTAGCATACCATGATATGCACCGCTCAGAGTTAGCCACAGGAGGATCATACTGTTTGATGAATCTGATACATTAACATCTTTTTTCTTTCTCTATGAAACTTCACTAACAAAACCAAATTGGCTGCGTTCAATTAAGATGTAGCTATTGAGTTACAGACCTGGCAAAAGTGTTGCTCAGTTCAGACTGTGCTCCATTCAGTCCTCATGATGAAGAAACCACAAGGATGTAGGAATATTGTCAGTGAGAGAGAAAGATAGAAATGTCCAAGACCATTCCTAACAGGCCTGTGTGCACAATGCACTTATGTTTTACTTCTTAATGGGTCAGGACTGTGTGACAGGTCAAAGACTTACCACAGGGTCTATGGAAGAGGGAGAAAATGGAAAAATCTCTATTGTAAAGATTATTGTAAAAAGTCTATTTACCTACTGTTGATACTGACAGTGTGTACTGGTACCAATTAGGTGTAGAAAAGTTTAAGAATCAGTTACAAACGTGTTTTTATTATCACATTTTTTCACTGTCAAAAGACCCAAGTCTTTCCAAAAGGTACGTCTACAGGAACATAAATCATACTGTCCCATTTTTTTTGGTCCATTCATTATGACACCAAAGGACAGCTGCTGTGTTCAAAAGATGCAGAAAAACAAAAACAATGAATGCCTCATAGTTTATGTCTCATAATGTACTGAACTGATGCGCCAGCACCCTGAAAAAAAGTGGTTGCACTCAGATAAAATGTCACATCAACTCAACAGCTATGTCCTTTATTCCTACTTTTAGCAAGAATTGTTGATGTGGCATTTTATTTATGTGCAGCCATTTGACTGTGCAGTTTTAATCATATCAATTGAAAGCACACTTTTAAATCAGCGTAAAGGAATGAACATTTTCTTTGGCCTCATTTCCTTCTCTAGTATTTTCTTTCAGATGTAACTGACATAACTGACGTAAAGTTGGCCCAAGAGCAGTCCTTCAAGTGCATGTGTGTCCCACTGAAAAACTGACCGCTTTACGTTCTCCTTGTTTCCCAGAGACCTGCTGAGATTCAACCTGAAGTCAGAGGTCAGGAGAGGAGAGGCTGAAGAGTGTTCCATCATACGACAACAAGCTGCTCCACATGTGGAACCCATAGAGTCTGAACAGCACTGGACAATGACATGTAAAAACTGTTAAACAGAGCTTGCTGTGAGGTGATTAAGAATGGCATTTGGAGAGTCTTCCACTGTCACTAAGCAATACATAGCAATAAACAGACAAACAGAAAAGGAATGCTTTTCAGCCATTAAGCAGGGTATGAATACTTCATGCTTTTATACATCATGCTTTTTTAGCCATTAATTCACCTACAAAGGTTGTGGTTTAGGGGATTCTAGTTATCCTACAGTCCTGTTTGATGTATGTACCTTCTATGGTTCTTTCAGATGGCCTACTGTGTGTATACATCATCAAAATTTGACATTTAACAAATTGTGAAAAGAAGCAACGATACTGTTCTCGTCATTAAGAAAAACATCTGGCTGGGATAAAAATGCCCATGAGCTTCTCCGAACAGTTCCTTAATCAAGTACTCCACATGTGTGGACTTAAATGATATTTACAGCCATCTTGTTCATCTCTGAAGTCAAAGGGGGGTGAGTTTTAGATGCTGAATAACTCCACTTAACAAAGACCTGAGGACCCCTGAGGGAAGTTACAATAGTTACTCTTTGTAAATAATGCAAGAAATAAATGAAAGGCCTCTGAAAACCCGTAAACAACCCCTTAAAGCTATAGGCACCTGCTGGCAGGTCCAGACTTCCTCTCCTCGCATTACATACTTTATATATTAGTTTCCTAGCAGTTACTAAACAATGTATAGTAGTTGCTGGATACGCTGGAAGATGAATAACTGGTTTAGAAAAAGCATAAATTGTGAGCTGTAGCAAATCTCTAATAACTCAAATTCATGAGGCACAAATCTAGATCCCTTGATCTTGGTCTTGATGAAAACCAGTACTGGATGTTTTTTGCTGCACAATTAAGCATGGTGTGCATTTATACCGCTTTCATCAACATAGTCAGTAACGAAACATTAGCCAGTGGCTATCACATATGGTCACCATGACTCTACTTCCACCATTTTTCTCTGACCAGGAATTAAGTTTTACATCAGAGGTTTCCAACCTGTGGGCCACAGTCAGTTTTTGTTTTAATCACAAAACATTACCACCTATAGGCACTTAGACAAACCTAATTTTAATAATGACAAATATCATTGCCATATTAATAATATAACAGCATCACATTTAATTCAAGTTGACTGTGCAAAATGCTGAAATACCAAACTTGTCAAGTTAAAATTTGTAATGTAAAAGTTCATGTTCCATCCATCTTATGTATGGTATCAAATTCATTCGTCATAAATAAATGATTGAAAATTTGTAAATATTGTTTGTGGTTTATTTTGTTTGATTAATCACAGATTAAAAGTTGCTGTGGTGTTTTCTGCTGTTGAGAGTTAGTGAAAGTCTCTTAAAAGAATCAGTGTTTCTCAGTGTTTACATACAAATGTCTATATTTATATTTTTTGCATTAGTTGTAAAGTGTATAGTATATTGTTGTTTATTCTACTGTTTTGCTGCTCTTACCTTATGTCCAGTTTCTGACGAAATTAGCATTGCAAATTTACCACTCGTGGGACTAATATAGGCCTTATCTCTTATCATTCTCAGTGTTTCTGGTCATCCAAAAGACATTTCACTGGAAACATGTCTAATGAGGAGACTTTTCATAAAACAGGTTAATAATTATTAGTAAACCTCTACAAAATCTTGACAGCAGTAGGATTATTGCTGAACAATATGCTTCTAATTGTGACTGATTTGAACAAAATTTGTGGATTTTCTGCTCTGTCTAAAAAAAATCATCAAGTCAGATGTTTTAATATTGAATAGAATATTGATGTTAAAGAGGTGGCACAGTTAGTTTCTCACTTTTCTCCCTTATAAAACGTTTCAATAGTGAGCGTCTTTTAAAGTCCAATGAGATTAGTCCTTGCTTTGTGACTGAATGTTTCTCTTTTCAATCTAAACTGCTTACATTTCTCTGCTCTGAAAAAGGCATCAAACTGTCTCTGGACACTTCCCATAACAATGCTGTCGCTCAGTTTGGCAGTAATTGTTTTGATGTAATACAGTTGGTTCCTAACTGCTCTTAGAGGACCCTCTGCCCTGCATATTTTAGTGTTTTCCCTGCTCCAGCACAACAGATCCGAATTAATCAGTTTATTACTCGGCTCTTCTTGAGCTGCAGTGGGTCGGTGAGCACTAAGCTGCAGGACCGGTGTGGGACCCACAGCAGTAATGATCTACCCAGTTCATGTTAGAGTGATGAGCACATCTGAACAATATAAACTGAACCAAGATCTTAGAAGTCATCCTTCTTTGCATCTTGTGAAGTGGCCATTTTTGTGTGAGCACACCACACCACAGCACACAGTGCAAACCTTTCTCTACATTTAACCCATTCACCAAGTCAGCGAAATAGCATCCGGGGAGCAGTGTGTGGGGATGGTACCTTGCTCAAGGGTACTTCAGTGGTGCCATTGGCAGTTCAGGGATTCGAACCCATGACCTTCCGATCACCAGCTGCTCTCTTCTCCGATCTAACATAGAAACGATGGACCATAATGAGAACAGCTGTCTGGAACTAAAAAATGAGCAGATTAGGAAAAACACATACCCAAACTGTCAGCAAAGCGCTCCCCACGGACACGAACCCACGGACAACTGTGTGAACGTCACGCGCAATAACACCCAACGCGTCCACGTTTCTACACTGACTCTAGTGCATGATTTTGCTTTGGTGCACAGACCCCCAAAACACACGTCCTGAGGACCAGAGCAGGCTCTTCTGAAGATCTCTGTTTTCGCTTTATTCTACTAGACTTGTAGATGTAAATGTCTGTGGTCTGGGTGTGCTGGCTCGTTCACCAGTGTGGTTAAACTGCACAGCTAGGCTACAGAAATGTGCATCTAAAAGTCCAGTAGTGGAAAGTAAAACTGGGATCTTCGGAAGACCCTGCTCTGGCGCTCAGTACGTGCGTTTGGGGGTCTGAGGCTGGAGCAGCAGTGGGCTGCAGTGGCTGAGCTCAGCTCTCTCCATTGGCTCTGCAGTTTGGGGGCGTTTCTCCAGCAGCTCGAGTCTGTGCGCGCTCTGAGTTTAAGGGGAAGGGGAAGGGGGCAGGGGGGAGTCCTATGGATATCGAAGAGGGGGGGAAAGTCGAGCTGGCAGTGCTGACCCTTATGAGTGGATAGACCAGTAGCGATCCCAGAGCAGCAATGTGCCGGCAGTGGCGCTGAGAGAGGTTTGGAGGACTGCGATGTGGCGCGCGCGCTGGGCCACTTTACCCGTGCACACACTCTCCGCGAGCTGCTGCTGCTCCTGAGGAGGAGGAGGAGGAGGAGGAGGGGGAGCACAACCGGAGCCGCGGGGACATCATGCGCTTCGCCGTGTGGCTGCTGGGCTTCGTGTGTCACCTCCCAGCGCTCGGCCGGAGCTACAGACTGCACCCCAAGCAAGGTAGGGGAGGGTGTGGGGGCTGAAAGTTCTGAAACTTGGTGGTGGTGCTTATAACGGAGGTCCCAAAACCCACAGCGTGCTAGTTAAAGTTATGTCCCTGGAGGAGAGCACGCCCTATAAAACACAGTGTGACAGCAAAGAATATAGTCAATCTCACAGGAGCATAGTGCAGGTAAGACAGTGGGAGTTACAGTGGTGGCATTCTGTCAAACACAGTATCTGGTGGTTTTACTCCCCTGAGCCCCCACCCCCAAAAAACTGCCCACTGAAACATGTTTATAAATAGAATAGTAAAAATGCGCTGAAAGAATTGATTCAGTTGTGCCAAATGGCTTCACATGAATGAAATGTTTTACTCCAACACAGCTCTTGCCAAAAAAATAAAACTGAAGTTGATGTAACAGTGAATGTGAATGAGTGTCTGTGCTGGTGTTCTGTCTGTGCTGGTGTTCTGTCTGTGCTGATATTCTGTCTGTGCTGGTATTCTGTCTTGTCTAGTGTTCTGTCTGGGCTGGTGTTCTGTCTGTGCTGGTGTTCTGTCTGTGCTGGTGTTCGGCCTGGTCTTGTGTTCTGTCTGGGCTGGTGTTCTGTCTGTGTTGGTGTTGTGGGCTGAGGTTCTGTGCATGTTTGCTGTTCGACCTGTGCTGGCATGTTGAGTGGGTTTTTAACTGGACTCTTTTTTTCTCCTCCAGAGGGCTTCATCCAGCAGCTGTCCGCCTATCAGATTGTGACCCCTCTGCGGGTCAATGACTTTGGCGAGGCTTTCTCGCGGCACGTGCACTTCAGACGGCGGCGGAACGCGGTCTCGGCCGTACCAGAGCCCCCTGCGCACATCCACTACCGCCTTGAGGCGTTCGGCCAGCACTTCCTGCTAAACCTGAGCGCAGACGCTGCCTTCATCGGGCCCTCGTACTCTGTAACGCACCTGGGGGCGCGAGGGCGGCGTGGGGCGGCTGGTAGGCACCAGCAGGAGCTGCGACACTGTTTCTTCACCGGCCACGTGAATGGTGAGCGTGAGCACCGAGCCGTCTTCAGCCTGTGCACGGGACTGGTGAGTACAGCAGCTGCAGTTTAGGCCTTGGAGAGCTTTGTGTGTGTGGAGAGCTGGTGGTGGGAGTTGTGTCACAGTTGTCAGTTGGTTCCCACTCCTGTGTGAGGTGTATCTTTGCACGAGAAGGGAACAGTGTTCTCACATAGCAAAAGTAGGATTAACATTCTCAGCACTCAATGAATGAATATCATCTTCAAGAGTAGAAGAATCAAGAGCAGAATTAGTGAACATATACGGAACATCTACAGTATAGACTAACCATTTAAAGTATTGAACAAACAGCTACTGAACATCTGCTGTGTTAAATGAACATCTGAAATATTTAATGAACAAGTACTAAACACCCTTGTGCAGAGTGAATGTCTAAAGTGTCGAACAAACACATAAAGCATCTATTGAATGTCTTCAGGAAATTAACTTATTGAATGAACATCTACCGACAGCCTACTGTGTGAAATGTCTTTGTACAGTTGCCTAAATATCTACTGTATAGTATAACGACCCACAGTACGCACTGAAGTCCAACTGGGCTCAAATGAGTGAATGCAGCATTAGGTATTTTGCCATTTATGGTTCACCCAGATGGTGTGTATGTCAGCCACACTGATTTAAGTTGGTTTCAGTGATCATTTGCCTTGGCTTGGAGTTCTGTGGTAATTTCCATGAGAACGAAAGGATATAGGGGTATGATTAAGTTGATATCCAAGAATGAGGCGAAGGAATTTAATTGTTCATAATGAGCCTTACTGGAAGAATGATATCCTACATAACTAACTGAAGTAGCAGTTGACACCATACCTACTCTGTCTAGAGAATTCTTGGGCAAACACTGCAACAGGAAAAAGATAACATTCGTGCTTGACCCCTTCAGACATAATGCTGCAGTGTTGGCCCACATACAAGCTCTTAGAGCTTAAGTGGTGAATCGCTGGCCTTATTTAGTTTGTATGGATATAACGTAATTAGATGCCACTATAAATGGAAGTGATTTGCCATTTGGTTATGCGTACATGTGCCTTCTTGCTTGAGATGCTATTATTAATTATGTGACCATTCTCTGCGAGGCATTGCATCTCCATGATAAATCTTTTCATGCTGACCACAATGCACTGATTCATCCCACCCTTAGATTTAATGGTTTTACACAACATGATTGCAAAGTCTAATGACTGGGGAAATTATCAGGGTTTTCATCGATTACCTGTGGTCATCCTAACTGGCTGCAATTAGGGGAATGTAAAAATTTGTGAAAGCTCCAATATTAATAGATGTCAGTGTCGATGACAGTGTAAACTCCCATCGTTGCAGAGTTATTAATGTGTTGTTTGTCAGTATGGGATGAGGGCCCGAATAACCACAAGCTTTTAGCTCTGATGAGCTAACCTAGCAATCACCTTGTCCTACATCATTCAGCTTCCTTAAGAGGGGTTGGACATGACCATAAAAAATGTTGCACCAGATGAACACTTGTTCTGTTTGAGGTTCAGACGTGTCGTATTGCATTGTGTACTAAATAAAGGTTCAGGAATAACTAACGTATTTGATATTAATTTTGTGTGAAAGGGAGGCAGTTGTGTTAACGGTGAATGTTAAGGTGCAACTCTGCTCTGCATTTCAGTTTTTGATGTGAGCCTGTAATGCCACAGTGAAACAAAACTGTCTCATTTTGCCAAGAATGAAAAGAAAGCTCTCACTTTCTGGCCAAGAATGAAAGAAGAGGTTTATAATACTCTTAAAAATGAATGCGTTGAATTTTTGTGTGTTTCCTTCTCATTTAAAACTGCTTTTGGCAGTGAGTTCAACACAGAGGCCACCTCTTCTGTAGTGTCTGAGCCACCACTGAATCACTTCCTCAGAGATTGCATACAACATTTCAAGATGAGGCAAGGCAAGGCTAGTTTATTTGTGTAACACTTTATCATACACTACGAAGATTCTGTGTGTTTTACAATAAGCACAAAAGCTTGAAAGTATTAAGCTTTTTTAAAAAAAGAATTAAGATCCATTAAAGTACGTTGAAAGAAACATAAAGAAATCAAAATAAAAGAATACAGATACAGGCAGCAATAATGACTAAATTTCACCTGTTTTGATTCACTACTAGCTGACCAGCTCTTACCAGTATAAGATGTTCATCAGATATTACAGAAATGTATTTAGGGCCCAAACCATATAAACAACAAGTAACAAGCAACAACAAGAACTCTATTCTGTATCTGTCTGTGGATAGGAGTAATGTTCTCTCTTTTCCTGTTTTTTGTTAGAATTCCTGCATCAGCATTTTGAAGCTATCCAATGATCTTTATGGGAAATCCAATAAAAGAGCATTGCATCACTATGTACAGTACAAAGGCAGCACTCTTGACACTTCTATAATTAAAAGTTAAGAAATACACCTTTACACAGAATCAGCAACTGCGGTTCCCTCAGATTTATCTGTGTAGTATTCTCATCTACTCTAAATTAGTTTAGAATGTGTGTGGAAAGTAGTGATCGTATAAATTACTGTGGAGAGGCTGCATTCAGACATGTTTCAGCACTCACTTCTGAACAGCAGCTGGCTTTGCTTTTGTTAATCCCGCTACTGACATCGATATCTGAGGACAGTTCTGAGAATGAAAGAGTCAAAAATACCAAGAGTTTTTATTTTACGCATGCGCGTACACAGGCTCTCTATGCTGGAAAAAAATCACAAATAAATTTTGGATTAGAACCTAAACAATTCAAAGTCTATTCAATTGATTACACTGAGGTTTAATTTAATTTCAGACGTCTTAGGACTGGTTTATTTGGTCTCTTTTCACTTTTTAAAAAATGTTGAGGATCAATAATGGTGTGAGAAAGTGTTACCCCGAAACTTATCCGGCTTCTCCGACACACTGAGCCGCTGTCCCAGCTGAGGAATCGTACTGTTCCCTCAGGTAATGAAATCACGTGATTACGGCAGTATCTCGGCCTCATTCAAGCCCCAGCTGACAGTTCCTGTCGGCACCATGACTCAATAACCCTGGAGTACAAGATGCTTTCTGATGGCCTTGTGTACAGATGCTCACAGCCATTCAGGTAGAAGATACTCTGTAACTAGAGCTCACAAATCCTGGCACTACTGCAGTGCCAGCTCTTCCTTTCCATTCACTGCTTAACAACCTTGGATGTCTTCTCTGAGCCGGGTGTAGCCATATTAACCCACAATCCTCTACACTTTCTCATGTGTATGTCTCTCCAAGAAAATCAATCATAGACATTATTTACATTGTTTACACTGGGTACTTCACAAAGTTCTACAGACACAAGGAGGTTTCTAAAAATCCATGCGTCTTGATAATTATCTGAAAACATTAGGGATCTGTCTAAAAACTGCAATAAATGGCTGTACAACCATAATGTATGATTTCATATCAAAATATGCATTCCAGCAAATAGGGCTGCAACAACTAATCGATAAAATCGATAATAATCGATAATGAAATTCGTTGTCAACGAATGCCGTTATCGATTAGTTGGGCTGCTCACGTTACTGAG
>JBBPDE010000128.1:11225946-11236119 GCA_037974605.1 Nannopetersius ansorgii
AATGTTAGCGTATGTCACTTCTGTTTCTAGCTAGTAGAACAGACACAGACAAACAAAAAGAACAGACAAACAAATCGGTTGCAAATCATTCTGAATTTGATATGTGAGCAAAAATATTGGGATATTGACTATTACCCCTACAGGGACTTTAATGACAATGCACTTAAATACCTAGACTTAAGTATGTCAATTTAAACAAAACAACAGCGTGACTTCAGAAAGTTTCGAAATATCAGACTTTATAAAGATGTTGTTCTTGTATTTTCTTCCTCTAGTGTGCTGGAATACTACAATGTTCTCTGAGGGTCAAGGCACATTAGAAGTGTTTTGTAACAGCTTAACAATACTTCACCAGTAACTATAAAAAATAATCTGCTCACAGCACTGACATGTGAAAAAGCTCACAGATCTCTACACATAGACAGCAGCGATGTCCAGTGACGCAGTTAACTACTCAAATTGTTTAGTTTTGTGTGTTTCTATTGTTCTTCCAGTGAAAACCAGTATATGTTTGTAATATTTGGTATCATTAAAAGCTTGGATTTGTGTTAAATCAGATCATATAAATGACTGGCGTTAATAGTATAATATGCACTATATGGACAAAGGTTTTGGAACGCCTGACCATTACACCAATGGGGACTTTAATGACATTGTGTTCAAATACATAGACTTTAATATGGAGTTGATTCCCCCTTTACAGCTATAACAGCTTCCACTCTTCCAGGAAGATTTTGCACAAGATTTTGGAGTTTCTGTGGGAATTTGTGCCCATCCATTCTGTAGAGCACTTATGAGGTGAGACACTGATGAACAACGAGAAGGCCTGATTCACAATCTATGTTCCAGTTCATCCCAAAGGTGTTGGATGGGGTTGAGGTCAGGGCTCTGTGGGGGCCAGACAAGTTCTTCCACACCAAACTCATCCAACCATGTCTTTATAGTGCTTTGTTAACTGGGGACAGTCCTGTTGGAATAGAAAAGGTTCTTCCCCAAACTGTGTCCACAAAGTTGGAAGCATTGCGTTGCCCCATACTCTGAAAAACAGGTGTGTCCCAATACTTTTGTTCAATAGTGTATAGCCAAGTTAAAGATAAGACTGGTCAGCTACTTTTAGGCTTAGGTTATAAAGGTTTCATCTAAACTGTGGAACTTTTGCATTGGCCCATTCATGAAAAATGTAAGGGATGGTGGTCCTTTTTTAAAAAGTAAAAAATTACATACAAGGTTTTGATACAACAGTTTGCTCTTAAAACCGAACAGCAGTACTAGTACTAAAATGAGACAGAACATTTGTAATTCTGCAGATCAGTCGAAACAATACCCTGAAACCTTTTAAGCCTTCAAACCCATCCTACTATTCTCTCAGCTCCATGGTGATTCCCCAAACAGTGTTGGCGCATTATCTGCAGGTACATGAGAGACTGCAAAGAGACCATGGCCACACAGGGAGAGATCCCTTCAGCATGTTGATGTTTTTGTCAGATAGCTGTCTCATAGCCATAGCAAATCAGTGTCCCATCCCTCAGCGACAAAACCCCTCACACCTCTCTCATCTTCCCCTATTGTCACCAAACCACTGCTGACATGTGGCTGTGCCTTCCTGAACGTTCCGGCACAATGAACTCCTCACTGGTGTCTTTTTCAAAAGACATGAGCGTTTAGTCTCCAACAAAAGCTCCCAAACTATCAAAATTATCTTCTATAGGGGCTCTTCAAAAGCTATTAGATCTATTAGAGAACAATCTTAAATGATCTGTGCAGCAAAAAACCATGGCTAAGGGCAGCTTACAAAAAGGAGCGGTGCAGAGATAAAATATAGGGCATGGAGCTCGGCTGTATAGATGCTAATTTTGAGCTGGCACACATGTTCCTATCGGTGAGGAATGTTCAGTAAATGTTTGATCTCCCCATGGAGAAGGTTGGAGAACACTTATTACAGCAAGGGCTGGAATGATTTACATCAGGTGCAAGGCTACAAATAGAGCATTTTAATGGGGCTGCTTTTATTAAAGAGCAGAAGAGGCTGTAGAAAATGATAGCTCTGTACATTTGTTTACTGAGTCTTTGTCATAAGCTCTGCCGGAGGTGTGTTTATTCAGGCTTTTTTCTTTCCCATAACGGGAATTTTAACCTGGAATTTTGGGTCGACAGGGCAAATTATAGCGCCTACAGTTGTGCACCTGGAGTGCCAGGGATCGTGGGATCAGAAAGAAGAAGTCATCACCTCTTATAGTGTACATCTGGCAGATCCTGGAACACTAACAGCCTGGGTTGGTGTGAATGTGTGTGTGTTTGTGGAGTGTGTTGAAGTGGAGGTGAGCTTTTCTGCCAACAATTGCTTGTTTTCAATGGGCCTGACATTGCTGAATTTCTTTATTGTAACAAGCAAATAATTGGTTAATGATCAACATGCCTATCACTGACAAATGTATTGCTAATTATGTGCCTTTGAACTAAATCACTGTTGTTTTCTGGCTCTTGTAGAGGCATTGCTGGTAGAGTTGGTCTCCCCCAAGAGAAGCATATCCAGATTGACCCTGGCATGCATGACGAGAGAAAGAAAGAGGAGCACCCACAACAGAAACTTCATTTCAGACTGATCTACTTGCTGAAAAAACAGCTTTAGGGGTAACGTAGCGTTTGTCTTGGCTACAGGCGAGGTATTGTTGGGGTGAGATGGAGTGTTCATTAAGTGTTCTTTAAGCCATGTTTTTGGGCCAAAATCCACGCCGTCATGCAGAACTCATTTGGAGAAGATCACTTTACTGAAATAAAGCTGGTGGGTCTCAGGAGGACAACACAGGGGCTCCTGCGGGCACATCCTTACAACAGCAGCACAATACAAAACACAATGAGCAGCAACAACACTGACTATGACAGTGAAGTTCACATGTAATTACTCCATGCGATAAACCATCCAGAATTTATCAGCTTTAAAAGTGTGATCTTCAGAATTTGTTTGTGTCTCTCATGTTCACTTGGCTGCTGCATCACATACGGGTTTGTTCTCCCTGATATAGCAGTACTCTCTACTTGATCTGGATTTGACAAAGCACTCCTTTGTTTTCTCAACCTCTGTCTTTTTCATGGGGCCAAGCTCACTCTCGAGCAGCTGTGAAGGGATTAAAATTAAATCATGGGAATATTTGTTTTCTACGCTGTCAATAGGGTCGGCACATTGATTCTGCCCATCCTTTCTTCCTCTCCAACCTCTGATTTTAATTTCCTGGACACATGATACGGCATCAAAGTGCTTTATGCATGCATTCCTCCCAATGAGGCCTTGCCAGATTTTGCTGTACCACCATTGGACGAATGCTACTCTCTGGTTTAGGGGAGTTAGACTGGCACAGTCACAGAGATTGGGTGCTTTAGGTTCATAGCCAGCAGATTCTCACTTTCCGTATTTCATCCTCCTCATACATTTAGTATAAACATGACAAAAAATGGTACAAATAAATGCATGTTTTTGTGTTTTTCCAATTACAAAAAAAATTACATTAACTTCTTAATGCTCTTTGGGCCATTTTTAGCAGAGCCTGTAAGGTTCCTGCATACTCTTCTAAAATGCAAGAATAATAAAAAAGGTCATTTGTTTTCTTGAAAAACTGCTTTTGACAGCAACAATGGTCTGTGCTTATAAATCACACCATTTTACAAAAGCAACTTTTATTTGGACCTGAAATGAGGTTCTTTGATCACCCCGTCTCCAGCTGTAGCTACGCTTGAATGTTCTGTCTCTAGTATTCAAACAGCACTTAAAGACAGGAAGCAGGGTGAGGCCATCACATTCAAGCCCAGCCTGGAATGCGAGTTTCCATGAATCAATTTTTCTCAGGGCTCTCCCACTTTCATCTGCAGACGCTGCTCTGGGCCTCCCCAAAAACATGAATTATCTGTTAAATGTGAAAGAAAAATGTTTGTATCCATATCATAGAAGAGATGGAGCCATGGTTGTCACGAATTTGATAGGGTCTGGGAAGCAGCAGGGGTTTGTTCTGCTATGTCCTCACTGCCAGGTCCCCACAATTGCTCCTTTGGAATGAATACGACACAGTTGTGGGAGCTGAAGAACTTGCAGAGATTTAGAGAAAAAAACAATTCTGTTACAATAACAGCAAAGCCTTCCAAACTCAATCAGGTCCAAAGAAAATGCTCACTGACTTGTCACTATAGAGGCCTAGTTACGGGAATTAGGTGGTTTCATCCAGCTTGATAAGCTGGTTTAACATGGTAAAACATTCACACAGATAGTGGCATGTCGCAAGTGCAAGATTTACAGTTATGAACAGCAATTAAAATTCAAAAACCTTTATTAGTTTCATTTTAATGGCAAAAGAGCTTCATGCATGCATTCCTCTGACTGAAGTCCAACCAGATTTTTCTGTACCACCACTGGAGGAATGCAAAAGTGGGACAAAGCAACAGTTGTGGAGACCTAGCAGTGTAACCATCGTATTACTAAAACGTGACAAGTCAGTGGTATCAAAAATAATGACCAAGCAATTTAGGTCGCAATACAGCAATTTAGCAAAATAGTGCAAGGAGTTGAAAGCTAGTACAAGTAGCAGTTCAAACAGCTGTCGTGGTAACATCATTAGGCTGACAAGCTAAGCCTATTTGCCAACATATAGACAACATTAGTCCATTTTTTTGTTTCATGTTCTTGTCCAAGGTTTACCAACCTACCAATTAGTTTGGATCTGTTAAAACTGAAATTTAAATCACATTTGACACAACTGTGTTGTACATTGTCAGTATTTTTATTTAACTTCTTTATGATACTTCAAAAAGTTGACAAGGTTGCAGCCCTTGACCAGTTTTGACAGTGAACCTATGCACTTTTCAATGATCCACACTGCAGATTGTCGAGCAGACCAAAGAAAACTGAGTTTCGACAGGCAGCAGTCATACAGGTCATTGCATTGATGCACGGTAAAGCTGGTCACTCTTTATTTTAATGACACTATCGATTTTCCACCCATGTTTTAATAGTTAACAAAGTATCTGGTGAAACCCAATTATCATCTGCACTTTAGGTTTAGAATTATGTTTACATTTGAGTTTAGGATGAAGTGCAAGTTTACAATTAGTTCAGTTATGTTTAATAGGTTTTTTAGTTAGCTAAAGTGTCTACAAAGCATTTTCAGTGGATCATCTAAATAAAGTATTAACTCAAGTTTATACATTTGTCAAACTGGTGCAATTTTACAAATACAGATAACATGACAAAGTAGATGTTTCATACAGTACAGGTCAATAGCTGAGACAAACAGAGCTAACAGTAGAGGATGCAGTTCTGCTGTGAGGAAGCTTATGAAGACAGGGTTTTCCACTGTGCGGGCCTGGAGTTCTAAAATGTCGGGGTCTGCTATTCTCTTTAAGAAAGTGCTGGCATACAGAGAGCATTTTCAAAACAATCCCTTCTCTCATTTTTGGTTATTTATTACATTCACAACAGTCTGATTGATAGTGCTATTAGTACAATTACAACCATTAACATTAGAGGTCAAGAGCAAAATCAAAAGAGAATAAACTGGTTAACATATCTGCCCAAGGTTTTTACTGCATGTAAGCCTGCTAAGGCCTTTGGCATCTCACACGCTCCCCGGGGCCAATACAGAGGTAAAAAAATATGTAGCCAAAACGCCAGTGCGGTACTTAAGATAATGGAGAGTTAAAGATTAAAACAATGAAAATAACTATCAATGGGAAAGTGAGGAATCTTGATAGCATAATTCTCTATTTTAAACATTGTCTTAGATTCAGTTTGCAGATCGGCAAGATGATTAGGTACAACCATTTCACGGACTGAGAAATTGACCAGCTAGCAAGAATCATTTTAGCATAACTGAGAGAGAATATGCCACAAAAAATGGCCAAATCCTAAAAATATTGAATGTTTGGATAGCGTGCCAACTGTGGGAGCAATTCATCAAGATAAGGAGTCACTACTTTATCAGGTCTTCATAAGTGCAGACTCCCAGCTCCTTACACTTATCTTATCTGTGAATGTAGCTGCTCAAATCAAACAGTTATGTTGAGACACTGCTTTTACTCCAGCATCTGAGAGCACTTTCTGAAAACTCTGGCCTATCCTGAAATTTCATAAAGCACATCGCAAAATCTGCTGAGCCCATTTCCCTCCAGATTCCGCCTGCCTGATGGTTATTGGGTGGGGGTTTGTTAAGTGACATGGCGTGTTGCCAAGAAAATCTTAGGCCTTTCAAGACAAACCTATGGCTTTGTTCCAAAGAACAGAGAGAGGAGCTTTACTCCGAAATCCCTGTGTCCCGGGCTGAAAATTCAGCCCTGCGTAGAGAAGCAGAGCAGAGCAGAAACCTCACAATAGATGACACTAGCTGTGTATGCTTTAGCGCGATGACGCTCAGGGGTGCCCTATTATGTGCCTGTCACAGAGAGTTAGACGAAACACCAGGCACTTTCATCTCCAGCTTAACGCTCACCCAACGCTGATAATAGATTGTTGCCCGCACTAATCCAGTCCCCCAATTGATTTTTGCTTTTAATAACTTCTTGCAAGTAAGCAAAATGATAAGCACAAGAATGCTGACATCCAAGAGACGGAGACAAAGCACTCGGCTCAACAAAGTTAATCCGCCCAAGGTATTTTTCACATCTTGATGTGATCATCAAATATACTGTCATTTCGAATCCAGACGGGATGTTTGAGTCTGCTTCAAAGATGTAAATGAGGGCAATGTCATAAAGAGGGAACTTTAAGTTTGCACATGTTCAAAGATTTGCCTCAAATCTCGGAATGCTATAGATACTACTAACCCAAGAAGGCTCATGCGCTGATGGGGTCTTTTTACATCGATATCTACAAGCATTTTGAATAATAGTGTCCATAGCAAGTACCCACAGTGGAGAGTTATAGGTCTGCAAAAAAAAACAACGGTTTGAAACAAGAACAAGGAACCATGGAAATACACACCCATATTTACTAGCAATAAAGGATTTGCAGGTGCTGACATTCAGGTGAAGTGAAGCAGTCATGACAGCAGTCAATAGACAGTCTACATTAATGTGCCTGAGACACGCTACAAAGATAATTAGACCTATTTATGGAACACTTGACAAAAACTCTGGTCTGCTTCATACACAGACTGTTTTTCTGTCGTCTTGACAATCAGTGTGATGGGGGGGGGCATTCAGAAAGGCAGAGTCATCAGAACCAGTTCGTCCATGACTAATATAGTTAGCTGCACCTTCAGTGCCTGTTGTTTCCGCATCATTTTGCTGCTATTGCTGCAGTACCATCATCTTGGCTGGCAGATCTACAGTCACCCAACACCCAAAGTATGCAAAATGCATCACAATCGCTTTCTTTCTCTCTTTAACATCGAATTATCCAGATATACAGCTTTGGAAAAAAAAAGATACCACTGCAAAAATGTTCAGTTTCTCAAGTTCGATCTTTTATAGTTATTGAACTGAACAGCTTTGCCTTAGTTTTTAAGAACTGCTGACAATATTTCCATTAAAAGTATTGTTCTTTAAATCGTTTTAAAGGAAATACATGAAAATAAGAGAAATGATGCAGTGTTTACAGAACTTGAATAATTGAGAGAAAACAAATCTGTCATTCATTCTTAAACAAAATGGCAGTAATTACCTTGGACAAACTTCTAGTAGTGTTTTGCCATCTGACTGGTTTCATTGTGAGAGGAGAGTGTAGATTACAGCAGTGTTTTTATACTATTCCTCATTAAATAAGGTTTCATTCAGTACCTCATGAAGCAGAATCAGGTGTGTTTATAGGAATTTAACAGACACTTGGATGCATGGAATTGTTGTCATGCATAAAATTAACAAGACTAGCGTTTTGACCCCTTTCCAAATGTTGTGCCATTATTTCCTACCAGTCAATGGCTTTGTATATCAAAATCCTTTCTGTTGTTGATCCCGCTCAGCAGGCATTCTGCTGATACATGACACACAAAAGAAACTGCTGAGCTAGTGAAAGTGTGGACGTCTATAGGTTTGTTTTCAATCATTCAGCTGCCCGGTGTGTTTGCAGTAGAGGGACAGATAATACAGGAAATACATGATACAGCATCAGTAACAGCCTCCACACTGAAACCCTTTACTGCCATTTGTTAGTCATGTTTATAGCGAGCTGTCCACAATAAGCATTCAAGAATGTGGGAACTGTTTCTTGGAAATATATTTTTAATTTTAAGCTGATTTTACAAAAGAGCAGTATTAAAAACATATCATATTAATTAGTTGTCATTAAGATATATGATCCCTGCTGCTGTCCCACAAAAAAAGAAAAATCCCTAACATCCATTCAACCATGAAAAGAGCTTCTAATTTACTTTTCATAGATAATTAGCTGCAAACAAGTTTTATTGTCATATACAGATAGCAATGTAGCATCATTACTGTAATGAAATTCTTAGGCTGTGTTTTTTGTCCACTATGAATGCACCAGCTGGGTATTTCAGACTGAATTGTAGCTTAGTTGTCAGTGTGAATGCACTACGCACTAAAACATAGTATTCGAGGTGTGCAAGTGTGAGATTTTGGACACACTCTATGCCAGCTAGTGTATGTTACTGTGCTAGCTAAGAAAACTAGCCAGAAATAGTGGCCTATTTGAAATGTACAAAGTTTGCTCTGTAATTAAATGTCCACTAGTGCCATCTTTATAGTGAGGTCAAGTTCATGACACAGTAAAACTAAACAACATGGACAAAAGAGACACAGGAGCAGCAAAATAACCAGACATGACAGTGTAGTCGACAACAGCTGCTGTTCTAGTTTGAATGAATATGGTATTTTGACAGTTGTGATGGGGAATAAAAATTCAGGCAGCACAAGGTGATCGAACTTATACAGGACAATCCTGAAGAGAACTTGTTGGTTTTTCAAACAGACACATGGACATGCCTTTTAAGGTCATTTGCTAATCATCAAAATTCAGTACAAGCAGCTAGGGAGCCTCAATCCCTCCAACAGCAGCCAGTGTGACAGTTTGGCCTGGTGTTGTAGATGGAGGGGTCTTGCCCCCCCAGATGGACCAGTTCTGGCCTGGCTCTGGGGCATTTTAATCCCTGATCTGCTCCTGTCACTGGACTGCAGAGTGGGCCTTTGTTTCCCATCTCCCTGTTACCAGGGGTATTCCGATTTGCCCCATGGTGATGTCACCATTCCAGCCCTGTCCGTGTCTGTCTGCATGGCAGTTGTAACTGAGAGATGGAAGCTTGTTAAGCCGCTAACACAGCAGAGGATACTTTCACCTCCGCTGTCTGTGTACACAACACACAACACAAGTCGTACCCTGGAGTTTCCTGCTAGCGGAACTGTTCATGACGTGATAGACAACTGAACAAGCTAGCCTTCAAAAATCTGATGGTAAATGTTATATATATATATATATATATATATTGGCAAAATAGTTTTTTGATTATTTACTATGTTAGCAGCCTTATGTGTTGTGTAGCATCAATCCACACAATATTTTGTGTGCATGTATTAATGTATTTATTAATGAAATTTTAAATTGAATATAATGGACAAAGTAGTTCAGAGGACAAAGAAGAATGGCTCAGGCGATAAAAAAAACCACCTGCCCTTATTGAGGACAGTGTATCAGAGTGTGTGGAGTGTTAGAGCTAGATGCCCTACTTTTCTCTTCTCTTTTGGGAGAAGAGAGAGTGTTTATGAGCTTTTATGTGAGAGCTTGAGCTTTAATGCTGTATGTCTGTACCACTGCCCAAATCCATGCAAGTGTGTGTGTGTGTGTGTGTGTGTGTGTGTGTGTGTGTGTGTGTATGTGTGTGTGTGTGTGTGTGTGTGTGCCGGTAGGTGGGGATTAGCTTGGTATCTCCCAGCACACTTTGTGCAACTCTGTAGGGGTTCAGAGGCTCGGCCTCATCTCCCAGCAGTCCCTGGTGGCTTGACTCCAAAATGAACACCAACCACAGGAAATACCAGTCCACTTTTCCAGTTGTTTTCCACTCTGCTCTGCTCAGCCTGTTTTCCTGAATACAGATGACATATCTGTGTCTTCTGCCCATACACATGTATATTCGCCTCCCTCATTTCACAGCGAGACATTTTTAGCACAGTTCGTCCATGACTAATATAGTTAGCTGCACCTTGACATTGTAGCACAAATTCATATTTCATCACCAGGAA
>JBBPDE010000128.1:11236219-11246846 GCA_037974605.1 Nannopetersius ansorgii
TTGTTATTATCATGAGGAAAAAAACATCCAACGGTTTTGACAAAGTTTTTCATTATTTTTCATTATAAAGTTTTTCATTCAAAAAAGTAAAAAGAACAACATGAATCTCTTGTTACTCAATAGTATACTGCAAAAATGACATCTCATAATTAGATTTTCCCATAATTCTGACACAAAATGTACTTTTTACAACAGACTATACTGCAACAACAACATACAACAACAAGATAATTAATTATGACAATGTCATTTTTTTACTACTGTTTTATCACTTAACTCTCGGGTAATAAGGAAACTTCTTAAAACATTGTGCTGGAGGGTTTATTATTTTGCTTGACAATACACCATTGTAAGAAACGCATGGACACATTTCATATTTGTTTTATGTTTATACTTTACCTGCAATTATTTTATTTTTGTATTATTATCAGCCATTGATTTTAAATTGACAGATTATACAATAAAATCAATATTGATGGCCCTATAATTCAGTCCTGTAACTGTCACCCCTATAATTCAGGTCAGGTTAGAAAGAAAAATCAGTGGCCATCTACCACAGTGATATCCTCCTCCTGCTGTAGAGGACAGTTGCTAGTCTGCCCTGTGGTCATGTTAAATTAGCACTCACAGTGTTAAACTTTGAACTTGACCTCAACCTCAGACATTTCGGTTTCTCAGCATTAGCTGTTACTATGCTTCTGCTTCTTTGGAGATTTTTGCTCTTCCTAAAGGCGCATCAGCTTTCTGCTGTCTGTGTCTGCTTTGAAGTGAGCTTGCCTTCAGGGGCATCCCTCTGCAGCAAAATTCTTATCTTCCATCAAGCACTTTTGAATGAAATCTCCAACAAATGGGAAGGATCCTTCCTCTTTGCGTCGGGGCCAGGAGGCCAGCTGTTTTTTGTTCTCTTTAGTGACGAATAAAAGAAGAGAGGCATGTTTTGACTCTCCACTGACATACTCAGAATGAGGTGCTGATCTGGGGTTCGTTTTTCCACAATCCACATTCTCTTAATCGCTGTGCTGAAACCTCTGAACTGATCCAGAAACAGCATTCCTAAACATCAGAAGTCATAGATATCACCTGCAATAATAAAGGGGTGGTATATACCCTGATATTCATTATTTATCACACTTTTAAACTGCTTGGAAGATTCCAAACAATATTGATTCTCTAGTAGAAAATGTTTTATGTTGTTAGCAGAATATGTGTCAGGATTTGTATTTGATGATGATATTGTCGTGCATGCAGTCATCCTTGACATTTTCATCCTTGACAAAATCATTCTTGACATTTTCTGCTTCTCATTTGTTGACATTAAAACAAATGGAAAAAACATCAGAAGCATACTCAAGGTCCTAAGAAATAGGAAACTGGAAAAGGGAGAGATCTCCATTTTGAATGCCATGATGAATAAGCAAACACTTGTTTCTAAAGCTTCTCGAGCTATTATGTCATCGACCACTTGCCTGGGGGTCATACTGTGGTCCTTGCTCTTCTCTTCTGAGTAATGTATCCATTGCTCAGAAGAGAAGATCTCTTCCAGATGAGGACTGAAACCCATTCTGATGAACCTTTCTACTGCATTTTATGGAAAATACTTCACTGTTTTCCCTTAATAAACTGAGCATCTACATCATGCTTGTATCTTTTGTCCTGGTCTGCATTAACATTGGATCAGTACTGAGTATTTAATTCTTCTAAAAGACTTTAAAATGGCTTTGTTTCTCTTTGTTTATAGCCACGGACATGCAATAAACAAGACTCTCACATGCCAGCACAGAAGACACAGAGATTCTCCAAAATTCTCCCTTAGCTATTAGACCTATAAAACCTCAGAGTAGAGCCGGTGCGGAGCTTAATTTAAGCTTGGTTTTCACTGACCCTACAGTGTTTACATTTGAACATAATGCTGTGGTTATGTTACAGTCTCTATCATGTTCAATCATCTTCAAACACATAAACAGAATTTTCTGTTATTGTTGCATGTCATCAAACGTAATATACATAGAGTGTATATTAACATGTTTAAACATAATCCTCAGTTCTAGCACTTTTATTTGTCTTTAAACAGTAAATTCCCTCCCCGTGTATTTTAAGGGGTGGTTGACTATTGCAATTGTCCAACTCTGACTTAAAAGAATTGCTAAAAATAACTTTTCGTTAAGATACATTGCATAAACATGGAACGTTTCTAATTTTATTTGATAATGAATGCTTCATAAAACAATGCCTTTTATGGACTTCAAGTCAAATCCACATGACTGTAAAAGGAATCTATAAGTTGTATTGACAGTATGCCTTTTTTTGAATCAGGTTTAAAGCTATATTCTATGTTTGCATTTTAAATAAATGATTATTAAACTTTTAGATCACAGACCTTTGAAACTCACACTGTGAGAGACAGAATGTAAAATCAGTTAACTTATTGACTTTGTGTAATTCGTCTAATTTTGTAATTGCTTTGAAATGATACTTTATTTGGAAATCTATTTTGAAAGAAACATTTGATTAAACCCCATAAAGGAAAGTCACTCAATAAATCATAAGGTAATTGATGGAATACATGTTTTAAATAGCTATGCACTATAGTTCACCTTTGACTCCAACTTCATTTCAGTAGCTGGGACTCTTTCCATCACACAGTCCCTCTTTGGATTTTCTCATTTCTCCTTTTTGGCTTCAGGTTATAGGGTTTATATTGTTAGGGTTCAAGCCACAGTTACTAAGATTTCTGTGTCCATAAATGTTTAATGCATTCAAAAAGTAACTTGAGTGCCTTGGAAAAACTTTTAGGTAGAAAACCCAAGTTTCAGAAAGTGGTTTCAGTTTTGTTTTCTAGCTAATTGAAGATCAAATAGACCAACAGTCTGTCTTACATCTGATGTCCGAGCTTAAGTCGGCTATGTTACTATTTACAGTTGAATGTTTTTTTCACAGCATAATAATCCGGAAATATCGACATGGTCCTACTAATAAAAGTACAAGATAAGATATCTTGGAAAGGTTTTTGAGCTGCAAAATTGCCACTGAGTTCCTTGTCTGGTATGTAATGGTTTATTAATGCTAAAACATACATTCTGCATACTACTACTTGGCACGACTGAACAGAGATATTATCACCTGGCTTCTAAAACAAAGAACAGGAAAGTCTTGAGCCAAGATTTCCCAAACTGCATGCATACATCACTGAGACACGTCTGAGTCTTACCTAGCACATGGAAACATGTGCAAAACAGTCTCATTCCTTAAATAGTTGTGGCCTTTGTAGATGTTCAGAAACTCATTGTAATCTCATTGTAAGGCTGGGTCATGAGGGTAGCAGACTCTTTGGCTGCTTCACAGACACATAGACCTGGCTGAACTTGACTTAAAAGTGTTCTCTTAAAGGGCAATACAAACCTTTGGGAACATTTCAATTTAGGCTTTATGGGAATTATTTTAGCCAATGTAATGTGCATGAGTGAGGAAACTTTGGACCCCCACCTCCTGCTTGGACATGTCACATTCAAGCCAAGAACCAGGAACCTTTATTGCTTAAGAGATGGGTGGGGGTGGGGTGGCAGGTTGAAATGAAGCATCTGCTCTTGACGTTGTTACACTGTGTCCTGTATGGTTTGGTGTATGGTTTAAGGTTTGGGTTAATGTAGTGGCCATAAATTACAGTCAGGGAAATGTAAACTTTTAAAGGCGAGCTTAAGCATCTTTAATGTGTAAGCCCATCCATCTCATGTACAGTCACCAAGGAACTATCAACTATTTCAATAAGACATAAAAACGTTATTGCTCACAAAGCGGGAAACTGGCATTTCACCATTTCAGCTGGTCCTCGGTCACTGGCCACTATGATCTTGGAAGCAAAACAGTGTAAAAACGATGAATCGTCAAAATTTACATAACTAATGTTTTACATCATGCTGTCATTGCTTTTCTGTCTTCATGCGATAAATAAAAGTCTAAACTGCTTCTCACATCCCTAGAAGTTATTGCGAAACTGATTCTGCATCATTTATGAGGTAATGATTATGGGGTGTATGGGAAAACCCATAAACTATCCACTTTTACGACTACCTAGACTGAAACGCCGTATCATGCATCAAGACAGCATGGAAAAGGCATGATTACAATAAAAACAGGTCCAAACTACGTAATTAGAAAATGTTTCTAGACTGCCAAGAGTTGATAATGAATCTAAGCAGATGGGTTGTGGCTGGGTCCAGAACTGTGATTGCAAATAAAATCATTGAAGTGTGACTGCACTGAGACATGAAAATATGATTGTACATTTTTTTATTTCCAGTGCAGGTGGAGAGAACAGCTGGAATTCACAGACTCACCACAGATCACAAATAATGCACTAAATTTGGTGATTTTCCTGATCACACACACCTTGTTAAATGCCAGGTTTAGTGAGTGTATTTTGAGAAGTGGAACAATGCATTAAAGTAAAAAAAGTTTTTGAAAAAACACTTTAAAGAAACAGTTTTTTATTCTTTAAAGAAACTTTAAAGAATAAAGGGAACAAAGAAAAAGGGAACATGGCGTCCTGTGCTTGACAAGCTTGTCATTTATGGGCTGTAAATTGTGAATGGAGCATCTATGTTTCACATTCTTTGAGTGCTAGGACAGAACTGCTCCAACTGAGAAAGCGCACCAACTGCATGCTGTATTGTTTGGCTCTGGGACACTGACTCCTAATCACTTCATGCAATTCTGTCGATCATTACTTAACATTTATTAGATAAAAAAAAAAACTATTACTCCCACAAGAGGGAAATTTGCATTACCACAGCAGAAATTAGTACAAAGTAAAGAGCAGCAAAACAATAGATTAAAGGCTATACAACAAAACAGGATAAAACCAAAAGTACACTTTGCAACTAATACAAAAAATAGAACTATAAACATTTGTATGTTTTTGCAAATATGTGTATATTTAACCCATACATGTATATGTACATGTACATAGTGAAAATCATACACATATATGTATGAACACTGTAGATATACAGGTACAGTCCTCAGCAGGAATTGACAAAAGAGTAATAAAGTAATAATGGACAACCAGTCAAACCATCTTCAACTGAAAGAATTGATTTTACAGTTGACGAGAAGATGTTGACAAGAGAAGATGCTGACTGGGAGAAGATGTTGACATGATACTGATGGCTTCACTTTAGTATTTGGCTCTGTGGCTTTGTATTGTGTAAGCACTCTACAAGCGCTTCCAGTTGCGATAGAAGCATGTTTAGTGTGGTAAGAGAATGAGCTCAACAAGACAGCGGTATGATCCTTCTAACTTGGCCTTAAAGAAAGCTTTCCATTCCTGTTCAAATGCTACAGCACCCTGAACAAAAACAGACACACACAATCTGCAGAATAAACAAACTGTGCACATTTTGTAAAAACCACAGAGGAAATATCTGCTAAGCTTTCTCACTCTCTGAAAGCGGTTGAGCATCTTAAAGTAATCACAAGCAGCAAAAAAGTGACGCAGGATGTGGAGAGAGGGAATCACTTATACTCAAATCAAACTCTAGTCCAGCAACCCAAAGACACATTCAAAGCTCGGCTTAGAATTCTATTTTTGCTACTTTATCTATTAATCTATGACAGTAATCTTCAGGTTGCCAACCTGCACTCAAGCGCAAAAGAGAAAACTGATTTGAAGTGTCTTGATCTTTTAAGATCTTGCTGAAACAAAAGCAGTTCATTACCTTTCATTATGAGTCATGAAAATTCTGAGTGACTATTCCTGTGTTTGAGATAAATTCCCATTAAAGCCAAGGTATCTTATGAAATACTGCAACAGTTTACAGTAAAGCTGATTCTAAGGTGTCAAAAACTCCTACTCACATACACTCACCACGTGCCAACATCAAGGTTTGGAAAGTACTCCACTCATCTGATCTGTCTAAATGAGAACACTCAGAGGTGAATGTTAACTGTGTGGGAAAATTCAGTATGTGGCTATTGCCCAAGTCTTAGACTCACTTTGTGGAACACAGTATTTCAAAGCGAGTTGCAGACACCAATACAAGAGACAGCAAGACTGTATCAGTAGGTGACTGAGAACAGTGTATGTGTGGCACAGAAATGTGCATTTATTCTACAAACACCTTTCTGAAGCTTAGTAGGGGGGTAGTGGTGCCAAATTCTCCAGCTCAGCCACTGAATACAACACACACACACACACACACACACACAATCTCATATGTATCTGTAAGCCATAAGAAGCAATATTTCAGTGTTATTCCTCGCAATCTGCCACATCTGTGGCATATAGTTAATGACCGTGCATTAACTGTAAGGTAAACCACACTGTCAGCTGCCCTGAGTCACAGTCAACCACAAGATCCTCCTGCATTCTCAAATCAACCTTGAAATCTTATGCTCTGCATGGCAGTTCTAAAAGTAGTGGAAGGCTGCTCCTATCTTCTCCATGCAGACTTTCAGCTGGTGTTCCACAAGGTTCAATGCTTGGTCCTCTTTTCTTGACCCTCTGTACCTGCTCCTCTGGTAATACAATCTTCTTGTGGCCATTTCTGGATTCCCAGTAAGACGAAACTGCTATACATCCCTTACAATACAGTCAGTATGCTGTGTCCTATATGTTTCCCTCAAGAACTCCTTGGTGTTTGCTTCTGAAAATGCATGGTCATGCAGGTTTCTCCTCCTCAACTTCTGGAGGATTCAACTCTTTCTCTCCCGGGAGCCTACCCAATTGCTTGTTCAGACTGAACTTAAGCCTAATCTGGCCTTCACAACAGATCCAGAGTTCAACAGCAATACTTACTGGTTTCCCAAAGCTGCTGCCATTGATTTAAAATGCTGATGTTTGTCTACAAAGCCCCCTCCCTACGAGATGGGAGTTCTCTGAATCTGCACCATACTGCTGAGCTTTGGTTTTGGCTCAGGTTGGTGCATCTAACTCCTGTTTCTGGCAGTGTCTTCACTTAAGGGTAGCAATGGACTCCAGCTCATTTGCACAAGCTTAATAATACAAGTACACAACAAATTACTTTTGTAAGTTGCTCTAGATAACAGCTTGCAACCTAAATAAGATTGACTGTTGTAAACATTAAACACAGCAGACAAAAATGTAATGGCTATTCCTTATACTTTGAAAAGAACAGAATCCCCAATGTATTAAAATATATATATTTTTTAAATTATGGAATACAATGTTGTTGTAGAGCAATTCTTCAGTTATAGGAATGTGTAAATCAGACTGGTTTTCTGTGGAAATATTTCTACTAATACATTACTATGAAAAGTTGTGTGGGGCAGTTTTAACAAGATCCTGCCTTATAGCACTGGAGTTGCTTTTTTATTGTTTCTCTAATGTTGGATAAACTAATAACGAATGTAATGATAGTGGTTCAAACCCATGTTTCATTTTTTTATTTATATAAGTGAGCAACACATTTTTGGTTTCTTAAAAAACAGATTTGGGATCTTTGAGAAATTTGGTTTAACTGAAATCTTACTGTTTCACATCATAATCAAATAAAAATTTGTATTTAATTAGGCTTATGGCCATATGCCTCTCTAAATCAAATTCCGGGGCAAATAAAGGTCAGAAAGGTTTTGTCCCTCTTGGCTAACATCAACATATTCACTCCATATGAGACCAAGGCTCCAGGTGATCCTGGATCAGGGATTACTATCGGATATTAGGTAACCTCGTTCTAAAAATTCCCCTCTGGCAGCTGTGTTTATGAAACTTGAGTCATAGGCCATTGCAAACAATCAGGCCTGGTGCTAAATACTTTCTTGTGCATTGTTTAATAGATGTATGCAACCTTTATACTTTTTATTTGCATTCAGCAATTGGAAAGTATGATCTTAACAGGTTCTCATATTATAGGGGACATTTTTGAATTCATCAAGATGATCTAATCATTGTAAAGTTCCATGCTGTTTATGCTACACATCTATTCTACAATAGCTATGTCTGTGTCAATTAACATCTTGTTGGAAATAATTTCTTGTTCATGTTTATTGTTTAAATGTTGACTCTTCATCAAACTAGTTGTTAGCACAAACAAAAAATCAGTTTTTGGGGTAAAGGTTGAATGGTGAAGCCTGTCATGCTAAAAGGTTTAAACATGAATCGCTTAAAACTGTTGAGTGCAGACATGGGCTGGAACTTTGACCCGTGTGCCTATACATTTGATCCTATTAGATCAATGAAAATTGTGTATTTCCATGACAAAGACACACCTATACTGGGCTCCTACGAGTCACAACTTATGAGTGTCTGGTCATGAGACATGCGTAATGGTGACCCCACCTGACCCTCACCCCTGTCAAATGTAAACATTACCTCACTATCTACAAAGTTCTTATCTATGGCCATCCATGCATTCCTATTTTCAGGTACAATGACCCTTTACTAACCCCAGAGGCCCTGTCTGTAACTCAAGCCAGCACTGACTGGATGAACCGAATGGTGCTTCAAAGAACGCCAAAGGACAAAGGTGAAGCTTCTGATTTCACGCACTAATTTCGAGTGTTGTTGGCTGATTAGACAAGGATCCAGGCAGAAACACAGATGAAGAACCTAGAAGATGTAGATTCAGTTTAAATAGTAACTTTACCTTTAAAATATATGGGAGTACTTGATGGTACAATGAAAGCTATAGAGTGGTGATACCTGCAAGGCAATTAAAAAGCGTCCTTGTTTCACCCTGTAATTTTATTTGTGGAGGATTATATGCCATAGCTCTACTGAAAGTACTTAATGAGGTGCTATTTCTGTACCACGGGCACTGACTCATCAGAGTACAAGTGGCAATCCAACCCTGGCGCCCCCTTGGTGGAGAGGAATGTGCCTCAGGAGAGGTCAGAAAATAACTTAACAAGAATATGCAAAGTCCCACTATGAGATAAAATCAGGATCAAGGAACCAATCTAGAATTTGCTTTATAGTGAGCTGCCCAGAGTTAAAACCCTCTCACCCAGACACACCCTCTCCTCTTCCTGTAGACCAGCTACCCTCCTTGGAGACCATTGCCCAGGCCGATCGCCTCAGATCGGCTCAGACTCTCACAGCAAAGAGGAGCCGCCAGGCAGCCAGGAGCCTAATGAGCCTTCTTCAAAGTCATTCTAACCTTGCAATACCATAATCCTCTCAGCAATAAACAGTCTCTAAAGACAGTGAAGTCAGTGTGTGCTGTTGCCTGCAGCTTATAGGCGCTCCACAGTACCTTAGTGCCAGCTGAGTATCTCTATCCAGATGTGTAACAGTCTTTTCTGCCAAGGCACTTTCAGCCCTTTTAAATCCTAAAGGACCGTTTGTAGGCCCACACAATTTCCACTCTCACATCTATAATATTACGACTTTAATACACTATGTTCAAAAGGGAGGTTGTCCTCCCTTTGCTACAGTAACAGTCTCTACTTTCCTGAAAAGGCATAGATGGAACTGAAAGGCTAGAACATTGCTATGAGGATTTGATTACATTCAGCCACAAGAGTATCAGGTACTGATGTTGAATGATTAGTTCTGGATCACAATCCAGTTCATCCGAAAGGTACTACTGCAGAAAGAACAGTTCCCCAGCCCACTTTATACTGCTCCAGCCTGAGCTTTGCTTTGGTCATGTAACACTACTTGAGAGCCTGACAATGGCTTTCTCTGGAGAATATGAGAACTATATGTGCATACAGTTAAACACCAATGTTAGCAATTGGTGCACCTTAAAGTAGATGAACAGTTACTGACATCAGAAACATGTATATGTACTATAGCAAACCCCAGACATTCGCGGGGGTTACGTTCCAAAAGCACCCGCAAATAGTAAAAAAACACAAATGTGCCTAAAAGTGCCTATTTTTAATGTGTAAACCCTAAATATGCTCCCAAAGATGCTCCCAAAATACTTTTATAAGTGTAGCTTAATACATTACCCTTAAAGAAAATGTAAAGGTAAACCCATATTCATACTGTACAGTTTATACTGAAGTCTCGCAGTGGTAGAATGTAAAATACCAACATTACCCCTATAAAGACTGCACTGTAATTCATGCAAGCCCGTTTTTTTTGGTATGTAGCTTTCCTTGGTATAAGCAGGTAAATACAATAATAAATTCATTTACAGCAATAAAAATACAGAGCTTTAAGAAGAACAAAACTAAAATCATTAGAACACCCGAGATGCTCCACGAGGGAAATTCTGAACTGCTGCTGCCAGAGATGTGTGAGCAGCAAGGACAAAGAAATAGCACTCGTGGATTGGCTACTTTCAAACCTCCTGCCTCTGAGTACAGGGGCATTTCACCCTCCTCTGAACAGTACCAAAACATTTATAGTTATATTCTAAATGTAAATGTAACTGAATTTACGTTACTATTTGCAGGGGGTTCACTGTATACCTACATACTGCAGGAATCAGAGCAGATGTTTGCGTGTGAGAAGGTAGAAAAGATCAAAATTCAAAAAACACTATTCTATTCTATTATGGAAACATAAAACAGATTCCCTGTCATGTGATCACCATGAGTGAACTCCATAGAAGCATGTACAGTATGACAATGTTTTCTCTCTGTCTCTCTCTCTCTCTCTCTCTCTCTCTCTCTGTCTGTCTCTCTCTCTCTGTCTCTCTCTCTCTCTCTCTCTCTCTCT
>JBBPDE010000128.1:11286745-11302203 GCA_037974605.1 Nannopetersius ansorgii
CCCTGGTATCTGGCACTGTGATCTAGCACAGGCATACACGAGAAAATCTCTCTCTCGCTCTGTCTCTCTCTTTCTCTCCCTCTGACTCTCTGTCTCTCTCTCGCTCTGTCTCTCTCCCTCTGACTCTCTGTCTCTCTCTCGCTCTGTCTCTCTCTCTCTGACTCTCTGTCTCTCTCTCTCGCTGTCTGTCTATCTGTCTGTCTGCCTCTCTTTTTTGTTCTCTGCATTATCTATCTTCTGTTCTTCTTGAAAGAAAACTGGGCACTGAAAAGCAACTCTTTTGCTATTTTGGTCCCTGATTCTGTGCTTTATGTAGACTAAGATTTCCTCAGTTCTCAGTTCTCTGTTTTTCCCCATTGCTGCTGCTTGTATGCTTTTATTTGTTTATTTTTCAAGTAAAAATCCAGCCTTATAAATTGAATAACAGGAGCATCTTTCTCATGACCACCAGACCGACTCTCTTCTCTCTCTGACTGCCTCCTTGTGTCCATGCCAAAGGGTAGGAGTGACCCAGACGAGCTCTTAGAGTCCATATGAGTGCATTAGTGTGCAGCTTAAGCCTAACACCCTCGCACAGGAGGACATTAATATGTGTGCGTGTTTTTGCTAGGTGTGAGATTGGAGCGAGATTACAGGAACATGTCTACATTGAAATGTAAACAGATTGAACATGCCATGTGTGTGTGTGCCATAGGAGTCGAGAGTTAAGCCCTAGTGCCAGTGTGTGTACATCTCTCTGTTGATTTAATGCCTGAGCCGGCGCAACAAGCACAGAAGTGCGTTTGTGCGAGCCTGAATTAATCACTGCTGGCTTGCTCGTGCTAACTTCTCCAAACCCAGCCTGTCTGCCAGCTTTTTACCAAGAGAACCTAGAAGAGAAGAGGAGAACGAGTGGGCGACGAAACTTGCAGCGCTGAATAACACTGCCTTTCATAGACAAGAGAAGAAGCAGCAGGGCCAGCTGGGGTCCGTGCTGCTCATGCTAGACCTTGGGCCTAGGCTCCAGCTGCCTATAAAATGGTTTGTGGCTCGCTGTCTGCAGGATGTTCGAAAAATACTCAGCTTGTTGAACTGATGGTGGTCTGTATGTACATGGTCACAAGGGTGCCATTTAAACTGCCTTTGGATCTGGCCGAAGCTATCGCAGTGTGGCCAGTCAACCAGAGAGGAAAATAAACAGAAATAAACATTCTTTGACCTGAAAGATCGCCAGTGTTCTACTGTCCTTCCTGCTGTACAAACATTATGGAACTGCAGTCAAAGAACATTTCTGCACAGAAACGAACTACTGGCATGTTCTTCTCATATTACAGCTCATACCTATTGATTCTGAAGAGCAGAGCGACACATACCAAACACCAGAATTAAAATGTTGACACGTGTTTTAGAAGGATTAGAATGGGTCATTCCATGAGGTGTCGAATGGACATGCTATTTAAATCACACTCATTTAATCCACTGTAAGTTCAGATACATTGCTCTTAGGGAAAAAAACTTTAAAGCTTAACAAACATTTATGAGCAGATTCTTGTGTTCTTGACATGTTGTGGACGGGCACATCTGTTGACAAGCTTTAGAGAACATTGAACAAAAAAACATTTTTCTTTATTTCTATGTGGGTTTGCTTGAAGCAAAAATCTGGACAGTTTGGGGGTCCCTGAGAACCAGTTTGAGAACTGAGAATTAATTAACATATTCTTTGTTATTGTTACACACCGCACTAGTCAGTCAGTCTTCTCTGGTCAGAAAGTTTTGCCACTAATTGTTCATTGGCTTTTATATGAATTCCCAACTCAGTTCACTTGCCAACTACTGAGTAATCAGTTTGTCCACCAAATGTCAGTGCGCCGTATATTTTTCAGAATGCCTCCGCCTCTTTTTTGACACTGTCACAATTTATTTTTGTGACAGTGTGAAAGAAAGATAACAGTGTTAATTTCGGCAGGTATTTCACAAAGCAGGGTTTCTCGACGCAGCCAGATAACTTAGAAGTCAAATGTGCCCAGTAGGAAAAGAGCTGAATAACACTCCTATTGGACATCCTTTAGATTTGGGCTTACATTATCTGGCTACTATCTGCTTTTCAAATGGTGGTCTGGTGGTTTGAGAGTTATCCCTGCAATTAGAAGGTTGTGGGTTTGAATCCCAGAACTGCCAGTGGCAACACAGACTGTACACTTGAGCAAGTTCCCATGCTGCATCGTGGCAGCCCACTGCTTCACTTGGTAAATGGGTTAAATGCAGAATTCACACTGTTCACACTGTGTGGTGTGTTCACTTGTAACTATAAGGGGTCACTTTGCTTCACTTTAACACTCAGGTTTATTTTTGTTTTGTAATAAAGTTTAATCAATAAATAAATCAACTGGTTGATCGTTCTAAACTCTAAAATCCAAACAAATATTGCTTGTTCATCCACACTTTTTCAATACAGTGGTGCTCAAGTGGATTGACTCCGGGTTTCTCAACCACTGGTACGTGGACCACTGATGGGCCACGATGGCTTTTGATTGGGCCACGAATCTAAAATCGAGACAGACCATTGGTTCACAATTGGTTATTTAATATCATCTAATGTGGCTAAGTGGACCTTAGCAACACGTGTGATAGATAAGTGGGCCTTAATGTTGAATAGGTTGAGGTGGAAAGCACAGTTTCTCAACACTTTCACACAAGCCTAACATCTGGATTTGTTGATACTGATTTGTGTTTTGCTAGGCTGGGGTGCCATTGTCAGTGAAATAGTTTTAACTTCATTTGGTCCATGGTGCTCTGGTCTGCTTAGCTCTGGCTGTAAACACATGCTAAGCGTTGCTGAGAGCTGATTAGAGGTGGCTTGTGATTTAGCACTTCCACACAGAACTCACTTTACTAGCTCTAGACCGATAGCGTTGCTGGAAAGAGTCTGGTAGTTCATTTAAACACCATGCCAGGCCTCTTGGATCATAATTGCTCTGAGCACAAGTGGGCAGACTACCATGATGATGAATGTTCTTAACATCAGATGTGGTGTACAGCTGCAAGGTCAGGACTCTTCTTTCCAGACAAAGCCAAAAAAGCATCAGCATGCAGAATCATACTCCAGTGTGTAATGCATGAGCGGATGCTCTTGCTGGTAGAAAACACTCGACTCAAGTCAGGCAAAGCCTATTTGTGGGAAACAACAGTTCAGTTGTTCTTAATAATTACATAAACATTGCGGTTCCATTATGTGAAGAGCACATGCTCGTGTTACTGGGAGCTAATAAGGGCTTGTCTGTCATATGGCCCAATGCTGATTGCTCGCATTAGGCCTGGAATTTCAGATGTGCTTGCAATGCCTTAACACTTATGCAGCGCTCCAAGAAGCGGTTAAGGAGCCCAGGCAAGTCAGCTCCACGTCCCGAATTAAGGTGAAATAAGTTATTTATGGAGCTGGTTAAAGGAAGTCTTTCTAAACCTTTCTACAAGTGACACCTTTGCTAATGACTTGAGAGACAAGAAAGAAGCAACAGCATCTACTGACATTTGATTTCACCAACAGAGTCGACTCTTGTGTTTATATTTTAAGCTGTCATTTGTCCTGCCAGATGCAAGAAATCTAAGACAGTTACACTAATCTGAACTGAATTAGACACTGAACTGAACTGTGGGCCAGTAATTTTCTCCCTGGTAACAAGTCATTATTTTTCTTTGCTTTCTATTTATTCAAAATATTCCTTTTTAGTCGATGTAAATGTGATCTCCCCAGCTCTGCCTGCAGCACTGGAGACACAGCCTATTATCCAATGGCCTTATATTTATTCCAAAGGAAATATGGAAACAGAGATTGTAGAGCCCACCGTCATTCTTTATGAATAACTATCACCACTGTCCAGTAATGCTAGCTGCCCATTGTCCGGGATGTTCCTACAGTTTTATGATAGAAGTGAGGGTCAGTAGAATCTGGGGGGTGGGGGTCAGCATACAGGTGGGTCAATATTGACCAAGCAAAATGAGGACATACCTCCCAATGTCACCCGCAGCCCACAATGGTGCAGAAGAGGGAGGGTGACAAAGAAGAGTGTGTTGCCTCTGGCCCACATGGAGGGAGGGGTGGGGTTCAAAGAGTGGTGCGTTTGTTTGGAATGCTTACACTGTCTTCCTGTTGGAGGCTGAATGAAAACAGTGAAACGGCAGACAACCAGATGTGCATGATCTCACACATACACACACACACAGACACATGCACACACACGCGCACACAAACATACAGCTTATATATATTGAATATGCACACAGCCATTGTTTATTTAGCTAACACTTTTAATTGCTGATGGTATAAGTCCTTTAAATTAAATTAGATTTCCGCTCGATGGTTACTAAAACACACATGTATGTAATTGCTGTTAAAAAGAAACAATGTATTTCAAAAATTGTGACTTCATAGGAAAATAAAAAAAAACGTGAATGTGTGTTGCTGAAATATTTTTTACTCCAAGCCATTTTGGACCATTTCTATTGGTTCATTCCTAACTGAAAGTAAAAAGCATCTGATATTTTCAAATGATACCTCCCCCTGCAAATGTATATGGTGATCAATCCAGGACTGGATCATTGTTCTCTAGTAGAAACTGTAACCTCATTCAAACTGCCCTCTACATCAGTCTACAGTGTTTGCTTTGCTTTGGAAAGAACAACAGGAAACAGGAGTGAAAGGTGATTGACCTTTTGAAGCAGAGCAAAATGCAGTTTAGTGCTTACAATAGACATGTGGAGAGGCAGTGGCCTTACAGGGCTTGTAAGATGCAACAAATCTGCCTTTTATTGGGCAACAATGGGTTTGCAAGTCAGAGGCGGCTAGGCAACTTAATGAGGTCGTCCCAGCCCATTGCCATGGTCAACCACTAACTACGTTACCTTTCTACATCCACAGGTCAAATCCAAATCCACCAGAAATATAGTCATTAAAGTCATTCATTATATTCTTACCTTCTGTAGTGACTCTATTGTGAAATGTCAAAATCTTTGCAAAAACTAAAACGATGACTTTTAGACAATATAAACAACTTTTATATAAACAACAACCTTTAAATACTAATAAAAATGCACTTTGGAATGAATTTTTCATTTGCACTTTCGTTTGTCTGTACTTTTGTTAGCATGATATCTGTGACTTAAGGGTTAACCATGCAAAGGGTAGGGGTCACAATAACACACAGACACCCTGCAAAGACCCTCAACTTAATGATGATATACATCTATAATAAAGGGTTAACAAAGACCCACATCTGAGACCCATAGGTGGTTTGGGGTTGAGGTATAATTCATCCCCCTATTTTTGACTTTACTGCTTTTCCTAATGACTTAAATTGTGCCCAATTAAGCCAGGCCTAAACTGCAGCATCCAGCATGCAGCCTAGTCAGTGTTCTCCCTGTGCAGAGCCACTGAGGCATGTGTTCAATTAGCTGGTTATAAAAGACTGTAAGAGAGCGCTTCTCTAAGGAATGTTAATGATTAGAAGGATCTCGCGCTGGGAAACATCGTTAACTGTTTCTGAGTATTGTCGAATGGGAGCGCACCTATATTATTCCTTTTGAAGTCTAACACAGCTCGGGGATAATATTCATGTGTGGGATCTTTTATAAAAAAAACGTTCCTTAGGTCAGTTGCAAGTAACAGTGCTTCTGCTTAACTTTCAATTCTGTGTTGGGTTAAAGCCTTTAATTCTGAAGCCAAATCTTCTGTAAATGTTATGTATAATAATAACCAGGTCTAGTAAAATTCAGGTAAGCGCACACACATGCCAAATAAGCTAAACTGCATCTTTAGCATCTTTCCATCATTTCCTAACTGCTCCTCAACTTCTTCTTCATGGTGCCACTAAACTCAGGTCACAACTCTCCTTCAGACTTTAATTGTTGGCAAACTGTCCTGTTTGAGCGTATGTGTTTGGGCTGACCCCTTGGCCCAAGTGTATGTGTGTAGACTGCCACATAGTCTTTGTGTAGTTATAGTGTGCCAATATAAAAGGGCTTCCTGCCCTTAACAGCTTGGGGATGTGTGTGTGTGTCCACCCCCCATTGTTCACGGCTCTTTACAGCTATGTGAGAGGACGTCAAATATAGGCTGAAATACGATGTTCCGTCTTATTTTCCAGTACAGTCTCGGAGGGTTAAAAGCCCTCATGCAACTGTATGTGATAGTATAAATCAGTCTACCAGACTTTGCCCCAAGTACTGAAATTTACCAGTATTAATGAAACCATTTACTGGAGACACTAGTGTGAAATTGCACCAGGTAGTTTGAGTGACAGTTATGGAGTCTACATGGACAGCTAAAATAGTGAGTTTCATACATTTCACAGCGGGAGGCGGATATGAGTTTGTTAATGGTTTGTACGTTTTCACACTGTTCCAATTTCAACCGTGTGCAAAATGATTAACCAACATAAAATCCAAGATTAAGAAAATGGACACACATATTTTGACTCAAAATTCATCCATGAGCGATTTAACAAAAAGTCTTCTGTCTTTCCAATGATTATTTGAAATCTGCTCACGTATGACATTTTTCTCAACAAATTTAGTGGAACAGCATCGGGTCATAGACAATTTAGTTTGGGTATGAATAATTACACACAGTCGTCTGTGTTGTCGGCACATGGGTCGGCCTGATCTGCTCGAGGAGATGCAGTAAAAGGGGTTATCCGAGGGTTATAGGATCAACAGTGCCGTTGTTGGCTGACCTGAGTTTGTCAGCACCAGTGTGGCTAAGTCAATATCAGAGCAACAGACACTCCATCAGCTGACCTCTTCCTACTCTCTTCAGGCGTAAAGAGCTGTTGTTACAGTAGAATGATGGTCTTTTATCAGCCTTTATGACTCCCTCTTTGTTGTGCTTGTGTCTTGATAATGGCCATTGGCAGGTCATTAAAGTCTTGAACGGCCTCACTTTTATAAGATGGTCAGCACACAACTAGGCACCATCTTAAACAATAGCTGTGAACTGCAATAAACAGTGGCACAATGCAGGGGCATAACCTTGTCTGACCACCTCTGTAACACTTGGCAGCATATAGTTACAGGGTGATTTCCCCAAGTCGATCATTACATAGTGAGACCTGACCTTTTCAAAGCAACAGTAAAACAAAACGAACTAAAGCCCAACCAAAACAAATCCTTGTATTAAATGAAAATGCCTGCTGCTTGCTCTTTTCAGTGTTGTGTTACTTGTCGTATGAATGGACTTAGTAAATGGTACAAAATCCACTACCTTCCAGTAAAGGTAAAGAACTTTTTAGCCTTGTCTTATAAACTCAGACAGCATTTTAGTTTGTCCAGACAGTGACGATATACATTATATTTATCAAAACATGAGCCTAGCAATGGGCAACATTGATAAAACTCAATATCATAATATATTTTACAAATATATCACTGATACAGAATGGATAAAGTTAATGACCCTGTTATTCCTGGCACTGTAAATTGAGGAAATGTCCTACAAACCTGACACAGCTTTTGTTTTTGTTTTATTTTGAAATTCCTTTCCTAAAATGATGTCAAAGAGACTCTTACCTGATATCTTTACTGCCATGACAACAGGTGCATTGCTTATTAATGGAACAGGATGTTATGATACATGTCAATGCTGCTAAAATAAAACAACAGTATTGGTATGATGTCAAAATCAGTGATTATATCATAAGCCCAATGTAGGAGACTTGACCAGCCAACACAGAGAGAACCTAATTTATGACCAAAGTAAAAGCAATTGTCCATGTGACAATTGGCCCACATAATGTAGTTTAATTTAGGACACTGTCAAATATAGTCCACTCTTCTGGGACACAAGTCGATGCATGCAAGTCCTTAGAGAATGCGCTAAACTGGGTGGCTGAGGAATGTAACTTTAGCACTCGCTTTAGGAGTTTTGGTCCAAACAGTGCTGGAGCATGTTGATTATGGGATCTAGAGTTAGGACAAGTTAGGTCAAAGCGTCTGTTTTACTGTTCAAAGATGTTAAAGCCAGGTGCGAGCTGCAGATTGGGTCATTCTGAACATGAGTAAGCAGAAAGTGGGGTTGTTAAAAAAAAGGGGATGGGATTTATGACTCATTGGAGCTAAGGTACAACCAGAGGTCAGGGATGTGTGACCTGTGTTCTTTTATATTTCACAAGTATCTTAGGTCAACCCTGAACTGTGTAACTAGAGCCTGTGCTCCAACAATAGAGTTCAGACTGTTAGTTAGTGGTTAAGGCACAGGTTAATCACTTCGACAGATTTTGGAATTTTAGACTGCGTGTAGCAAAGGTTTAAAAATTAAACTTACCTCACCTCATTTGTGTATTGTGGTCAGGCTTCATCAGCCAGTGTGGAATTTCTCAAGTGTTCTAGGGAAAAGAGTGTTTGTATAAAGAGCAAAACAAAATACAGACTCAAGGCTCAATGATGACATAATTGGCGCATTTAGTGTGTACAGACAGGCTTCTCCTCTCTGCTCAACGGTCAAATGCTAAAATGGAAAAGCTGGCATCAACAGATACCACGTGACATTAGCTTCAGTTCAGGAGACAGGCTGTGGATTCGTTATACAGAGCTCTTCTTTCCCTAGTACTACAAAAACTCAAGCCAGTATAGGCTCTTTTTAAATGATGCAGAGATGAACTCTACAATTAGGACTGCAGTGATTAGTTGACCACACGGAAGCGTCATTTGTTTAAAAACAGAAAGAGTCTGTATTGCTCTGTAGTGGTAGCAGCATCCAGTCTGTCAGATTGCAGGTCACTGTAGGGAGTAATTGAGTAATATGGCTTCTGGGGTTTCTTCACACCATGAAAGAAGAAATTACTTGTTCTACAAATGGAATGATGGCAGTGTTGCTACCGTGGCAAAAAAATGGTCCTAGTTGATTAGTCTATGTTGATTAATAGTAGATTATCCAATTCATTGGTAATAGTACATTAATAGGTGAATCGATAACAGCAAATAAGTACTTCAATTGATTTATTGAGAGTAGAATGAAGCATTTGTTAACAAGAGTACATTAATTAGTTGATTAATGTACTATTTTTATGAATTAGTGCATTAGTAGATCAATCAACATCAGTAGGTGGATGACAATACATAAACGATTTCTTTGACTTATTGATGGAAGTCTGAATGAATTAAATGATGAATTAAATCTACTAGTGTGTTAGTAGATTAGTGTGTAATTGATTCATAAATAAGAGTGATTAGCAGTAGATGAATAAGTCCCTTGATAACAGAACATAAGTGGTGCACATTTGCTTAATAAAAATACACTTTTATCAGTCCAGAGATCTGTTGGTCCATGACAATGGTTTCCCTTGTCCCATCGAAGACAGAGACAACTCAGCATTTTGAGACCCCCACCTAAAGACACACAAATTCTTTCTCAGCAGGATGTGGAGTTGTTTATCTCTCAAAGACTTGCTAATGCAAGGGAGTGTGAATTCTTTCTTCCTCTCACTGTGAACACAAAGGCCTGTAGTTCAGGCCCTGTCCTGCTGGGACTGAGCCTCTATGCCCTTGACTGCAACAATGGCTTTGTCCCCAAAAACCTGTATGACCATAATCCACATTACCAACCCACTTGTAGAAGGCCTTCAAGCAGTTAGGCGTGCAAAGTTGTAGTTGAGAGATGTTGCAGAGATGTAACTTTTTCATTCAGCTGTACAGCTGTGTAGAGAGGATAATGGAGACTGATGTTTGAGTGAAGATGTCCACAGAAGACCGCATCACAGTTAAATTAGCCAGGCTGTAGAATCTGACACCTCTTGAAGACTTTAGGGGGGGCTTCTATTTCATGAGCATGCGTATCTTAGTTTGTAGTTAAATGGTCAGGGTTACTCATAAAGACCACCCTCGGAAGGGGAATTTGTTTTCATAACTTCCTTCATCATCCATCGTTTAGGAAACAAGCGCTTTGGACCCTCTTAACTGAGGCCAAACTTTAAGCCTTGTTTATTGAAACAACAGGAAGGCCTTCACCTTTCGCACATTCTTCAGGAAGTTATAGCGATGATGAGGTCAACTGTCTCTCTAGACCGACTGCTGGGGTTCTTTGAGGTCAAAAAGTTGGCCACTGCATAAATGTTTATCAGTGTCCTAATTCTGAGTAGTTAAGAAAGCTTAAACTTCTGAATAAACAGATTTGAGATAAACCTCCCAGTAAAGTTTTGTTTTGTTGCTTAATTCAACTGCTCTCAATGTTGCGGGTGAATAAATAACTCAAATAATACAGCCAGTAATAGAGAAACGTCCTTGTGGAAGTGGTGGACTTGGGTAGGAACTGCTCCTTTAATTCATATGGTAAATAGTCTCCCAGGTTTCATGTAGAGCCTTTCTTTAGGCACAGTGGCATGGACCTGTTGACATCATTGTTGACTGGGAAGTGAAAGACATTCTACTCTATATGGGAGGGAACGGTCTGAAACTGCCCAAGGCTGGTTTTTGGTATTTTTAATGCATGAGGTAACTCAACAACGAAATCCCAGGGTTGCTCTACAGTGAGACCTAACAGAGTTTTCTTCTAGTATGTGGCAATACTTTTAAGTGGTTAAGACAGTGCTAGTCAGGCTTGAACTTGACAATGCTTTGTGCCGCTTCATTTTGAAAAAAGTGGTGAAGCAGCTTGGTAAAAATGACCAGTACCAAGGATTCAGTTGGAGTTCCAGAGGACAGTTGACTGTAATCTTGCTAGAACAGAAGGGCAGGTCTCTCGCTCCAGTAATACTCAGCTTCCTAATAAGCAGGTCTGTTTAACTGCTTGACAGAGCTCAACTACTAGGGCTTTCCAAGCATGTTGAGACACTTTGGTCCAGTTTCCCAGACAGGGATTAAGCCTAGTCTTAGATTATGTAGTGCTGGGAACAGAGATTTTCCACTGAAAAGGAAAGGGTAGTCCAAGACTAGGCTTAATCTCTGTCTGGGAAACCGGCCCTTTATGTTGAATGGAAAAATGAGTTTTCCTTCCAATCACACACAATGTTGTTACTGTGTTCTGTGAGTATCTTGACCAATCACAGCTCCAGATAAGTGAAAGGTACTCATGTATTTAACCTTGTCATTTTGTTAATTTAACAGTGTTTCTTAATATTCTGCAAGGGATATTACAATTGGATAGTATGGAGCAATTAGTCATAAGTGTACTGTTTTGTTCATATTGTGCAGCGCCTGGTGTCAGAAAAAAAAGAAGAGGTGTTACTGGCTTTGGCCTTTCCAAATTAGTGGTACAGTGCATCAGAAATAAACTGGGAATTCGTAATGAGGTTGTTAAATTAGGATTACCAAGTTCTAAAATGAAAGTTTCAGGTTCATTTGTACTCATTGAAAAAAACTATAGATACCTGAACACATTGGCTACCTGGCTGCTTTGAGTGGAAAAAGACAGAGGAAAGGAAAAGCTGTGGTTGAGGAGCTGGGTGGGGGGGTTAAGTCTTAGACTGGGTTATGGGGAGTGGCTCTAAGCCAGAGCTCCACAGGAGTGGACTAAGTGCAGGAACCATCTGGTTGGACTGCTCTCCTCTTCTCTCTTGTCTGCTCACATTCTCTCTCACACACTCAGCTGTAGGCTTGATATGGACATTGGTCAGACTGACATGCTTGGAAGGAAACACAGCAGGAGGCCTGAGGATCTATTCTGTTGGATTTAGATATGAAAAGACTGGAAAATGTTACCCTTTAGGACATATAACCCAGGCACCAATTTACAATAAGAAAGACAAAGGAGGTGAAAGGATCCCCAGACTTCAAGAGTTCTGTGTGAAGAGGTAAGGTCACATTATGAAATATTTAAGAAAATTGAATTTATTGAAAAAAAGTTGTGAAAACAAGAAATATTTTTGTTTTTCTATTTTTATGTACTATAAGGAATGATTAGCTTGCCTTTTTGGTATTTGAAGTGCTCTAAAGTTAGATAACTTTTTTGGTACTTGCTCATTATAAAGATTGGCCTGTATTTAAGTGTAAGTGTGGCATGGAGACATCTGTCTAAGGGCAGGCAGAGCTGCATAAAACATGGTGTGAGAGTGGTAAGGAGGTGTGTGAGTGACCGCTGTGAAACTGTGGGTAAATACCAGAGTGCTAGTCAGCTGCCTGACGAAACCTTGTCTGAGTACAGGTGTTCATTTTCTAATTGCAGGGACAGGCCTTTCAGCCATTTGGCCATGGACTAAAATACTGTCTGTCTTCTTTTCTTACATGTATCCATGATCAAAGTTTTGCATAATGGGTCAACAGGGCTGTCCTGGAGTATTTCTGCTATTTTAGCCTTCTCACACAATAAGAAATTGAATTTTAATAATAACAGAAATTGTTTTGACCAATTAAAATGTGTTTTTTATTATTTTTTAAAAAGCTGTATTCATGCTCAGTGTTGTCAGAGGCCAGTGTTTATGGGGGAAAAAACATGTGGTTCAAAAAAGATACATGATTTTTATCTCGCACAAATGAATTCTGTCTCTACTGTTGGCTGTATAACTTAGCAAGGTTGAGGAGAAACCTTTCCAGTCTTCCCTCACTCTCAGAGTCAAAGCTACTTATTGGGAAACAGTCCTAAACAGTAACGGGCAACAAGGCCTGTATTTGTTTGAGTAACTTTTTACTCCTGAACACTGATGTGGAGAAAAGCTATTAAACTGGGAAGCACTGGAACTTTTAGGGGCTTAGAACTTGGGCCAGAAATCCTGTTCTAGGCATTACAGCCTTAGCCAGGTTCCCAGCGCTGCCTCTATTTTGCAAGGTTCCAAATCAAACAAGCCCTGGCAATAACACGGGAAAGCCAGCAGCTGGAAGTGGCAGGGATTTAAAAGTTGTTAAGAAGTCACCTAAAGTATAAATGTGGACACAGTTCGCCATGTCCTGTTTCATGGCATTGTCGCAGATCTAGTCTGGTAAAACATGGGAAACAGCCCTTGCAATGATGGCAAACAACAAAGAATGAATATGTTTTTAACCAAAGTTCTGACTTAGCTTTGCTATATATTCCCCTTAAACAAAATTACAGGAGCAATTTGTTCAGGCTTGACCTCATCCCCTGCTGGTGCAAGCATCACTGCAGGCATAGTTTGTCCCAAATCCATGAATGTTTAGTCGCATAACATATGAAGAAGAAAAAATCAGATTCTAACTTTTTTGTTAACATTTTTACAGTTTTTTTACACTGTAAAAAAAGAGTGCATTATTTTACGAGCATGCGGTATTCCCCCTCTTCACTCCAGTAACTCTCGACCCCCTGGGCTCCACCACCAGTTCTGGCTGAGGACGATTCAGGCTCTCTGTGGGTGGATCTAAAAGATATGCATCTTGGCCTCCCAAAGTCATGTTAACAAGGGTTTCTACAAAAGAGGGGGATGTTAAACACTTACTGCTGGAGGTCCTCTATAGCTGGAAGGGGACCACATGCTTGTACGCATGAAATGACTGCCTTCCAGGGCTTTGACAAAATAGCTTTAAAATATATTAAGATGTTAAGCCTCACACTGGGACACTGGTCTAAGTGCTCCACGGACTGTGTTTAAGTTTAGGAAGCAATGCGAATGAGATCTTAGATGAAAATCTGTGAATGTTGCAGTTTAATGTGTGTTGCATATTTTGTGTATCCAGTTTGTTTTGGAGAATAGAATGCTGAGTTGAATTTCTTATTCAAAGAAAGCGTGAGAAGATTATAAGGAAGATGAAAGACTTTTTTGTACCTTTGTGTAAAACCCCAGAGGGCTTTAGAATACGTGGTTATTTTGGTCTCTTTTGAAAGTAAAATGTCAGGCATATAGCAAGGTCTATTGTTTATTGAGCAGGGAAACAACAAGCCTAGTTATGTATGTGTGTTTGTTTGTTTGGGATAGGGCTTGGGCACTAAATACCTCAAATGAGATAACAGACCTCGTTTTACAGGTTAACAAATGTAGAAGAACAGATAAACATCTCAAAATGTAGATGATCATAGATTAGCTTTAGTCAAAGATTTCAAACTTGGTCACTTAACCAGTTCTCAGTTCTAGCAGCTACTCTTAAGTGCATACATCTGTCTCAGCATACGTTTTCATTGTGTGTGATGAATTCCAACAGCGCTGTGTGGGACAGGGCTGTTGCTGGAATGAGAAATGGCTTGGGCTTGGCTGCTTGAGCCCTGAGTGCCCCGTTTATGAATAGCCAATAGTCGTTGAGTGAGGGTGGCAGTTAGTCATTCCAGAGAGGGAGGATTCTGGACGAAGTGGGAGAGAATGAAATACAAGGAACATTTCATACAACACAACACCCCTCTCTCTCTCTCTCTCTCTCTCTCTCTGTGTGTGTGCGTGTGTGTGTGTGTGTGTGTGTGTGTGTGTGTGTGTGTGTGTGTGTGTGAGAAACACGATCTGAGTAGTCATGAATATGCAGCATGTTGGCCCAAACTGTCACGCCTGGACACTTCAAAGGGTGCAATTAAGTGTGCCTGGTTTTCTCAGCTGTCCATTTAACCACAACAGGGAGTAAAGAAGAGAATGGGGGAGGCAAATGAGTGACCAGGATGAATCCCCTGTTAGTGTCTGTGATGAAAGATCACAACAGTTTTAAACCAAGCAATGTTCTTCTAACACACCAAGCACTCAAAGACCCAAAGCTGGTTTGGTTTGTTTATAAATCTGCAGAACGGTCTGATGGCCTGGTGGTTAGAAAGCTGCCCCTGTGACTTTAGGGGCACTTTACGTACTTTACTTACTTACTTAAAAATGATGGTTCCTGAATGGAAGTTTGTTCTTTATATGTAAAGTTCTTGAACTTGAATCTGTAAACTTGAATTTGGTACACACTCACAATAGTCTGCGACATCATTAAAAAGAATATTTTTGCCACCAATATTTTTTAAGCATGTGCAGTACTACATATGTTTGACTACAGAGTGGTCTCTGTTTGCTGCTTTTAACATGCCATCTGGAGACCTTATTTCTCATTGGCTCATTGTAGATTAAAGGCTAAATGAAAAGAATGTTTAAGAATTTGAGTATTAACTCCTCAGGAAGAGACATCACTCATGCATGCAGATTAGTTTTGTTTTAAAAGGAAGCTTCTCCAGTGAGACCTTGACCACAGCATGACTCTGGAATGTGAAAACATTCTTTAGAACTGAGAACAGTTCTGCACCTGGTGGTGGATGCACTGAATGGTATTGCATTGTGCTCTTAAACCTTAGATAGGCATAAACTTGCAAAATTCCATAAGCAATTGTAATAGCCTCTTTACCTGTACCTGTGCTTGAAGACCCCACTAGAAAGCAGGTTATTCTGGAGAAACACTGTCCACGTAGTCACCAGGACTGACTTGATGGCACTTCATATTTTTAGGGATTTTAGACCAATATGTACATAGCCAGACTGTTTTCCCTGAATTTCCACTTTCGATAACTAGCCACCTTGATTTCCATCCTTATTTGTAAACACTGTCCTGTCTAGCTTGGGTTGAAATTATATATTTGCTCTAAATGTATATATATA
>JBBPDE010000128.1:11331781-11355254 GCA_037974605.1 Nannopetersius ansorgii
CCTAAACTGCATTTTGTTGCCTTGTACTTGTACATGTGTAATGACAATAAAGTTGAATCTAATCTAATCTAATCTAAACACAACAGTGTAAAACGGTGATATACAGTATTATACAGAAACAGTAATTTCAAAAAAACTTCTGTCAGCAAACTTTCTTTTGCTGCTGTTAACAGGCTCTTTGTGAACTAACTGAATTCTCCCCTAACAAACGTGGTTTAGAGCTATGCTGACAGGCTCCAGTAGTGTTCAGAGACTGGTTGTGAGATTTAACCTTTCCTGAGTCCACATTCAAACTGTATCATCTAAAGATATTTTTATGTACTGAACTGCAAAAACTACTCCTTTGTTAGCGTAATGCATAACATTTTATTACCATTTTTATTACCAGGCTAGTGTCAATCAGCATGTCCGTAGACACGTAAAAACAGATTTATTAGTGGATTAGTGGACAGTCATTAAAGTTTGTTAGCAGTGAGTAAGCAGCTTCAGAAATGGGTCCAACTATTGCTTAAACCAGCTAAAATGAGATCAAAAATGTTCTCCATTAAGAAAAGCTTGAAAGTCAGTTAGATTCATTCTCTGTGGCTTCTATTTTTGATGAGACCAATTATAATATTAATTTGATAATATATACATTTATGCCAATTTTTTTTTTCAGGTTCTATGCTCCCTATTCGTAAATCTGGTTGTTCCTGAAAAATAATTTTGCTATTATATGTGGCATCTTGAAGATGTTTCTAGATCTATGAAAAGCAGCTATAACTATAAAAACTTATATTGTGTAGGTCCACAAGTCCAAGTCAACACCCTGAATTCTTTGTGACGCTCCTCTCTAATCATTCCTGAATCATATTTGTCATGTGTCAGGGCAACTTATCCTGCTGAGAAAAGTCACAGTCATTAAGGAATGCTGTTGCCATGAAAGGGTGTATTAGGTCTGCAGCACTGTTTAGGTTTTTACATGTCAAAGCACAATCCAAGCTGCCTCTGCAGGATTGCCTTCTTCTTATAGTGCTTAGGCCATCCACATGGTCGTAAAGAAAACATGATTCATCAGAAAAGTCCACCATTGCTCCAGTTCTGATGCTCACTTGAACACTGTAGGCATTTTGGTGGTGGACAAGGATCAGCATGGGAGCTCTGAACTGTGTCTGTGACTATGCAGCCAATCATACAGCAAGCTGTGATGCACTGTGTGTTCTGACACATTTCTATCATAGGCAGCATTAACTTTTTCAGCAGTTTGTGCAATAGAAGTTTTTGGACCAGATAACCTTCGTTCCCCGTAAACATCGGTGAGCCCTGGGGTCCCGCGACCCTGAAGCTCATTCACCAGTTGCCATTCCTCTGACTACTTATGGTAAGTGCAAACCACAAGATACTTGGAACAGGCCCACAGGACCTGCATTTTTCATGATCCATTATGGTTGATGCAGTACAACATTTACAGCCTATAAAAGATGGTTAAATTTATTTAAAATTTTTAAAAGATGGTGATATACCTGAGCTCAGCCAGTCTTGCTGCTGAAGGCTCATCTGGCGATCCTCTGCGGCAAAAATACGGATCCTCCTAAACAGGAAAATCCAAACACAGTGGAAATGGTCTTTAACTTGGAAACATTACATCTCCCATTACATAGAAGTTTCTCTTTTACGTGTCATTTACATGAAACACGCCTGCAACATTCATGGTGACACTGTGAAAGTGAGCCAGTAAAAGAAATGCCTGTAGCAGCTTCAAGAACCATGATTGACCAAAAACTACAAAGAATGAAGTATCTCATATGTTTGCTCATTTTTACATATTTATTACACTAGGTATGTTGTTTTCTGGATGTTTGTTAATTGCTATGAGAGTAAAATTATCAGGATTAAGTATAAAAGACAATAAGTCTTGTATTCATTTTTAACTAAAAATTAGTCTCCATCACAAAACTCTGCCATTCTAAATGTTACAGTTACTCACTCATGTGCATGTGCAACATTGAGGTCTTACAGGACTTACAGTCAAGTGTGTCTCTTTATACTTACTACTCAACTGAAAGCCTAATGAGTTTATAAAGATCCAAGTCCGCACATTAAATTCACATTTAGGTATATTGACAAGGGCAAACTGAATTACCTGCTATTTTATTACAAAGACTCCTGCGTGCAGCTATTATAATAATCACAGCTATTTATTGATTTAATTGATATGAGTGATGATATTGATGGTCATAAATTGACATCTAGGTTTGCTTATGTCTTTGCTCAAATCTCTGAAACAAATTAATATTTTCCTTAACAGCAAGTACGTCATCACTTTAGCTGATTGCAACATGGATTTCCTTTAATGGTTTTGGCTCCATCTCTACAGGAGAGGCTTAAATATCACAGTAATGTGAACACCATCACTGATCCTAAATTGTAAACAGCAATATTGAAACTAAATTGAACATCAAATAACATGTGATGCAATACAAGAACATAGCGATTTTACAAACGTTTGAATGATTTCCTACCCGTCTATAAGGTGGTCTACTTCTTTTATCTTCACCATACACTGCGTTCTCCGCACGATAAGATCTCTGATCTTCATGATATCCACCTCTTCCATGACCACAGTTAAACTCATCTTTTAGCTGGTTGAAGAGAGGGTACCTATCTCCAAGATTCCTCGTTCTCTGATAAGGTGCCTGCTGCTGAAGAACAGCAAAAGCAACATCACACCAGTCCAGCATGAAAAAAGGAAAGCATAGTCCGGGGAACTTTAGGGAAAACTGTATTTTTTTTTTCAAAAACATGACAAGGAACCTTTATATTTATATCAAGATTTACAGATGTACCATGATATAATTGTTGCGTAATTATGGATCAGGTCAAAACAATACCAAAATCTCAACCACCGCTATTGTTATTCGCATAGCATCTTCCTAGAATTTGCCTTCTGACAGAGTCTACGCTTTGATTCATTAAACTTACTGATCTTCCCACAATTTGTTCTTCATGGGGCTCCCTCGTGTTGTGCTCTCGTCTGTAGGCCACTGTAAAAAAATCAATTGTTTAGGATGAAAGTTTATTAGTAAAACTTTATTAGTAATCACAGGAAAAATAACGCAATAAAAATGATCAATCACAAGCCGTGGTGACCTTTGACCTTTTACGTAACGCCTACAGGTGCTCTGTAAAATTAAGGAGACAGGAACACGCTGCTTGGCCAAGTGAATGGAAAGTTTACATTAAAAAAACGAGCAGGTTGGTAGCAGTATAGTTCTCTGCAATTCATGCAACAAGGAATTTTGGAGTACATCACATCTAAAACATCACCACAACACAAAACGTTTAAGAGCAAACCCTGCAGTCCGGCACCAGCGGCCTTCCACACGGGACCAGGCACTCAGACCCAAACTGAGCAGTGACCCACTAACTAATTCCCCTGCAAAATGGTCTTTGTTGTGGAGTTTATTTTTGAGGCACTTTTCATGCATGTGGGACCCACCTGGAAAACACTACGCTATTGGTTTAATACCCCCCGCCCCCTCCATAAAACCCACACCTCTATAACAGTGTTTATAGGCAAACCCAGGAGTAAAACTAAAACTGACATTATGTGTTAAAAGAGGGAACTCACTTTTGATTGGGTAACTGCCCTCCTAATGTGCTGCCCTTTAATCAGATGACCTAACATGAGAGAAAAGACAAAAAGTATACTCAACTAAGACATGTAAGCAAATCAGATGCGCTTATCTTTAAATATTAACAATCTACACATAATAATATAACCACAACAAGTTAAACAAAATTCTGTCATGCTGAACATCAGCTAGTTGTCTACACTATATGGACAAAAGTATTGGGACGCCGGACCATTACACCAACAGGGACTTTAATGACATTGCATTCAAACACATTGAGTTTTATACAGAGATTGTCCCCTGTATAGCCTTCCCCTGTATTAGTCTTCTTGGAAGGCTTTCCACAAGGTTTTGGGGACTTTCTATGGTAATTGTGCCCGCTGATTCCACACCACACCAAACCATGTCTTTATGGTGTTTGCTTTGTGCACTGGGACACAAGCATGGCCCAAAACACCCAATGTAAAACAGTGTCCACATAGTGTATTTTGTCCACATAGTGTACCTTTCCAAATATCAACTTTAGCTACAAATTAAGCTACTGACGTACTGTAGCAACTTGTGGAACTGCAGCGGAAGACAATTTCCAGCATCTGTCAGCATAAGAACTGAAACTTATATTCTTCTTTTTTAGGCTCCGTTTGGTTTAAAATAAAATCTGAAAGCTCTAAAGCGAGAGCTGAGACACCAGCAAGACAGTCCCGATTCTTTTACCAACATAGAATGAGTCAAATACAAGGAATTCAATGTGAAGGGCTACAAGTAAAAAGTAGTTAATTAACTACATTAAAACATTTAAAACCAACGTGCAAAACCTTAAAATGTTTCTCAAATACATTATGTAACTAGTAACTGCTTACATGGACATTAAAACAATTTAACAAATGCACATTAACATACCACTCGTTATGAATAGTTTAATTGCTTAAATTAATCCCTCTGGCCTTACTGGAAGTAAGAGTCATCTGAAGAGGTGTGTCCCAAAAGCGTCAACATAATGTGTTTAGATACATGTACAACTAGTACGGATGATTCTCGTTTTGCAAAGTGGAATTGAAGTTAATTTAACGATTTTCTGAGAAAATTAAGCAAGCTCACAAGTCGCTGCTTTAAACTTCTGGTGAAAACATCACGATGTCCAAAGTATTTCCCAAATACTCCACCACCATTGAACCTGTGCCCACCATAACAAATCCTTCTTCACTTTCATACACTCCTCGTGGGGTACATCGCCCTCTACCGCATGGGCGGCGCTCTAAACCAGTGTCAATCCTAAATGACCCCCCAAAACACGTGGAGTTTTGAGTTTGCAATCCTGGTCGTGGAGGCTCCTAGGTAGACCAGGCGTGAACAGATTATAATATAGCTCAGGTGTATTGAACAGATACAATTCTGCAGTGCAAGGGACAGTGCAGTATTTTCATATAAAAGCCAATAATGTTATATGTAGTGCACTATATAGAGGGTCATTTGGAATTCATATGGATTGGCCTGAATTTTATATTATAACAGCCATTTGACTCTGCTGAACTTTTAAATAAAACCATAGACCACCTGAAAAGTTTCTACATCCGTTTCTGAGACTTTTGAGAGGGAATTTCCCTCTCTCTCAGGTCCTCAGCCTTTTCCCAGTGAGAGAGCCTCCGTTCGCTGATTGGCTGAGCTTGCACCACGTGACCGCCTTCCGCCTGGAGTGTGCGCGACAGCTGGACGGAGAGGGTCTGCTCGGTGGGAGGACTCGGGGTCTGATTTCTTCACACTTTAATTACGGAAACATCCTGTTCAAATGGGAGACAAGAAAAGTCCGACAAGGTAAAGGATCAGGCTTGCTTAAGGGGCTGCGGGAACCCGTGTCCTGTGTGTATGTACGTGTACGTAAGTGTGCGAGTGTGTGTGTATATGGCGGATGGATGGGTTTATTTCCCTAACATGAGCTCGCAGCCCTCCATACTACCATACAGCTCTCTCTCTCTCTATCTCCCTCGCTATCTCTCCCTCCCTCTCTCGCTCTCTCTCTCCTCTCTCTCTCTCTCTCTCTCTCTCTCTCTCTCTCTCTCTCTCTCTCTCTCTCTCTCTCGTTTTGACCACCTCCTTGTACTTGATTCGCTCCTAATGTTTGCTGTCCTGTGTGTGTGTTGTGTCTGAAGGCCGAAGAGGCACTGCAAGCCCCCGTCAGACGAGGGATTCTGGGACTGCAGTGTGTGCACTTTCAGGAACACCGCCGAGGCGTTCAAGTGTATGATGTGCGACGTAAGAAAGGGGACGTCAACTCGGTAAGACACAACACGAACCCCCCAGCCGCACAGTGCCTGCAACCTCACCACAACACTTTCACACTCACTTTCAGGAGCACAAGGGCACCCACTTCCTCACTTCCATGTTCAGGGCTCTGGTCTGCACACACCTTTTATTGAATCTCATTTTAGACATTCATGGGTTTCTTTTTTTTTTTAGGTTTAATTTCATTCTGTTTTTGATCACATCAGGGTTGCTTTGCAGTTGCTCAAACCTCTCACCTTCAAGCTCTAACATTTGTGGTTAGGACCATCCAAGAATAGCTCCATGCAAAACTTTTGTTGACCTGATACTTTTGTTTGATTCCTGTCTAAGTTGTTCAGGTAGCTTCTATTACTTCTGTTTCAGAACTTTTAGGCTTGCACCTTACGCCCACACCTCTTACCCCTGCACCTGAACTTTTAATTAAATGTCCTTAACTTGTTTTCTGGGCCTGAGTATGGTCCTCTAATGTAACACTTTCAGTTTCACTTCTCTTGGAGACTACAGAGTACTGAACAAACTGGATGAATAGTAGCCAGACTGGAAAGGTGTTACTCAAAGCACGTCTGGTATGAATGGGAAAAGAAATGTAATGCTTACATATAATGCAATATATGGTATAAGAAACAATATTGTATAGTCATATAATAAAACTATTATATTAAAACTTACTCTGTGTATGTTCTAATAACACACTGCTCACTAATAAATTACATAATTGTTCTTTGAGCAGTTACAACTAGGGTTGCAATGTTTAGAAATGTTGGTGTTATGATTATAATCGCGGTTTAACGATTATCACAGTTATTTTATGCGAATTGATTTCACAATTTTAACATATCTCTGTAACTATCTGTAAAACTGTAAACATCTGTAAGCTGCAAAGACAGTGGTTACTGCTGCCTTTTGAATACACCACAGTTACTTAACAAAAGTTAAAGTAAAAAAAATTCAAGTAATCTCAGAGCAAACAGAGAATTTGTGATTAAAAAAGTAAACTTTGATGAACTACGCATTTTTATTTTTTCAGTTTGTATGCCTTTTTAAGCAAGAGAAATGAACTCAGACTTGCCTAATGACTTGAACATAAATAGTACTGTTTAACGTAAAAATGCAATTAAAGATACTGCATAGTTAGGAAAATAAATAAAATAAAAGTAAATAAAAGTAATCTCTACTTATCTATAGGCAGCACAGAGGTCATTTGTTGCTGCTAAAACACTTAAATGCAGTGACCATAAAAGAAAAACAAGAAAATAATGTAAAATCTGTCTACATAAGAGCTTTAACAGTTTACAACATTAGTCCAAGTGCAAAAAGATGAGCATGTTCACATATTCTGAGCTCAGCCTCGAGCGATGAGATGAGATAATATTGCCACTACTGCTGAACACTCTCTCAGAGGGGATGCTAGTAGCTGTAGCAGCTTTAGGGTATCCAAAATATTCCCACACAAGAGACTTCAAGCGCTTCCTAGGTGGATATAGAGTCCCGGTGGTGGTTGTCTCTTGTTCTGTTTCTGCCGTGATTCGCATGAGTATTGTTTTCATTCATTCGGGTCGCGCTTTTGTTTTCGTCTGTGCGGGTCGCACTATTATGTCTTTTTTTGGGCAAAGTTGGTGAAGTTTTAACGGTGGATTAATCGCAGTGAAGTCAAACCGGTTAATCCCTGCAACCCTAGTTACAACTAGTTTTATGTTCAAGTTTCTGAGTAAATAGCTTGGCCAGTGAAAGCAGGGAGTTGAATTTTGAAAGTGTGCTGAAATGAATTTTATGCCATAACACTAACCTTGGTTTATTTTTAATTTGAGAAATACATATATTATCTAACCTGGTATCACATCTGGTTGTATGGTAAATTTTAGATGCATAGTGTCTTAGCGCAGAGTTCAGAAGTGGTCTTCCTTTTTGCCCAAGGCAGTGGTCAGCTAAGCAGTATCCCAGCTCTTGAGGTTTTGGGAAGTTGAGTGCAACCCTTTTATTTAGTTCTGACCACTAATGACCCCATTAGCCCTGACTATAAGTTCTCCATGATGTCATCATCCTAATTCATCCGACACTCTCTTCCAGTAAACCTCGCCCCGTTTCTCAGATTGTGGCTCAGCAAGTCCCGCCGCAGTTCGCTTCACCTATACAGCCCAAAAAAGAGAAGAGGGAAAAGACGGAAAAGGACAAAAATGAGAGGGAGCCAGCACTGAAAAAGAACAGCCACAAAAAGATGAGGTAAAAGATTTTGTACTGTGTTGTGGCATACAGTGTTTTGAACAGACCTGTGAATGAGTGGAACTGAGGAGTGTTCAGCGTACAGACTACTACAAAATGTTGAGCCTTGTTTTCAATTCGAATGACAAAAGGGTATTTACAGGTTCCTGCTTATAGATGTCTTTTATTAGGCATATTTTATGAAAATGCTTTACACCTCAAGATTGTGCTTATTGTATTCCCTTTTTCTCACCGTTTCCAGGCCGCGGTTAAAAAACATCGACAGAAGCAGTGCACAGCACTTGGAAGTCACAGTGGGGGACCTGACAGTCATCATCACAGACTTTAAGGAGAAAACAAAGCCCTTGTCTTCCTCTACCAGCTCGTCCTCCACAACCACGTCAGCAGACACGCACAGCCAGAGTGGATCAAGCTCAGATAACACCGAGAGAGCAGTCTCCAGATCGTCCTCTCCTCAGGGCGAAGGCACATCGGTCAACGGAGAACCACACTAACCCCCGAGAACCCCATGATTTTATTAAAGGTCAAAGATGTTATAGTCATCACGTAAATTACTCTTTTCCTCAACTCCTCAACAGGACTGGATGGCGCTTTGAGTTTCCCAGCAACACCGACTGCACTAAAATCAGAGGAAGGCCTCCATTAAGTGGCAAAAAAATCAATGCCCATTTGAACCACCTTCATCGCAACCATAAGAATAAATTGGTTTTTGAACTCTTTGCTCTAAACACCATCTCGCTTCTGTTTTTTCTAAACCATTTGGAGCCACATGGAGAGACTTGCTGGCACAAAGACAGTTACTGATGTTAAACCCTTTGGAAGTAAAGACAATAAGAGAATGTATTTAAGTGAAATGGATACTTCTGTGGTTCTCAAGCTCGCACCCTGAAAATGTCTGTATTTTTCATGTTGATCACATCTGACTAAATTGAGGTAAATGTCAAGGTGTGTTAGATTAAATGGAAAAGCCCTAGGGTCCCTCCGGCTGAGACTGAGAACCACAGTACATGGCCATAATATTGTAATAACATAGTTTTTGTTTTTATTCTTAAATGAGGAGTATTTTGGTATGAGTTATACAAGTGGAAAGTTTACAGAGTATAAATGTGAAGAGTTTTGAGCAATGACTGGTATTGGTAGATTAGACATGGTAGGTCTCAACATCTGGACTAAAGCACTGTTTTAATGTCTTTTAATGAGAAACAGTTCAAAAGTTGTTCACCAGTTGAAATGATTGTTTTATTTTATATTACTACAGTATCTGGAGTGCTGTGGTGTATGCAGGTATATAAAGAGCTCAGAAAGAATAACTGCTTTGTTAAAAGGCAAATTCATGTTTGCACTTCTGAAGGTGTTCAAGGGGGTTTTCTACTGCTGTGTGCTTAATGTCCAGGAAAGAGTTACTATCAGCATATCATTAGTTTAAGGACAAAAGATGGAGTAAGACCTTTAAAAAGACACTATTGTAGAAAAAAACTGTTGCCTTATACATCATTCTTTTATACATACTCAGGCTGGACTTAATGTCATGTTGAAAGGTAGTGGAGTGTCCCATTTATTTGCATTTGTAATATTATCATTCAGTTAATAACAAATGGGGTTTTCCCATTGATCCTGTTGTAGCCTGCTTTTGCAATATGAATTTAAAAGCATCTTCCCATGTTTATATCAGTTCGACCATTCAGTGGAACTCTAGATCTGGTCTTTGGTTTCTTTTATCTTAAAATGCCAGTTTGGATTTAATGTGCTTTCTATTTTTTGCTAGGTTAGCAAGCCACGTTTGGCATAAAGTGTGTGTGTGTGTGTGTGTGTGTGTGTGTGTGTGTGTGTGTGTGTGTGTGTGTGTGTATGTATATATGTGTGTGTTTTTTTTCTTTGGGAAAGATTATGCTGAAAATGAAATTTTAATTTGTCAGTTTGACTTCTCAGCTCAGAGGTTTGTATTGCATTTCCAAATTAAATCAATTAAACTATTTATAACCTGCAGTGTGTCGATAATGTGTATCTGTCAAACAGTTAGTTACATAATGTATTTAAGAAACATTTTTAAGGATATACACTTCGATTTTAAGTGTTTTCAATGTGAATAAGTAGTTCATTAATTACGTCTGCTTTGCTGGTGTTTCAGCTCTCTTTTTTTAGACCAAAAAGAGCTGAAAAGATATCAGTAACCTTACTTCAGTTTTTAAGCTGACAGATGCTGGATGACATGTTCCACTGCAGTTCTACAGCATGCCAGTATCTATTGAGTTTGAATGCAATGTAATTAAAGTCCCTGTTGGTGTAATGGGCCGACAGCCTGATACTTTTTCCCATATAGTGAATCTTTACTTGAGTCTGTTCTGTTTAGCCCTGTCTGCTGAGGCAGGCTGATAGAGCTTTGCTGGTGGAGTAGTATGAAGTGTGTAGTGGTAGCAATGTGTAGAGTCAGATCAGAGCTGTGCTGGAGAGTGGAGTGTAGCAGTGTGTAGAGTGAGATCAGAGCTGTGTAGGAGTGTGTAGAGTCAGATCAGAGCTGTGGTGGAATGTGGAGTGCAGCAGTGTGTAGAGTCAGGTCAGAGCTGCCGGAGCTCCAGGGTCCTCCTTGCTGCTCATAGCCTGTGTCTCCGGAGCGGAGGAGGCTCGAAGCGCACCACCATGACGTGACTTTTCGTTTGACAGCTCATTTTCCTCCCCTTTCGAAGAAAATGCGCCGGTATCTCCGTCTTTTATTCGCCTGCGTAATATTCCTCTTCTTCTCGGTGTTGTACGTCTTCAACCAGCTCGCCTCCTCCCTGGAGACGGTGGACTCGTGGACCGAGGCGAGAGCTGAGGCGCGGTACTCCAGGAGAGCCGGGGGTAGAGAAGGCCTCGCCCGGGGAGACGGGAGGGACAGGTACGCTAGCAGGCTGGCTAACCTAGCGAGAAGTAAACTATGCATATCAGCCAGCCTAACAAGTGCACGATATGGTTTCATATTGAAGTGTTGGTGAGTTTAAAGCTTCCTTCAGAATTAGGTTTAGTTTAAGTGTGTTTCAATGTTACTTTTGGGGGAAGGTCTGGAAACTTAACTCCGAGTAGTTAGCAACAGTTAGGCTAGCTAACTGACTGTAGATGTAGCGTTAGTGGCTGTAAAGGAAGTCTGCTCAGTTTTAAGGTCCTGAGCTCCAAGTAATCTTTGAGTTTTGTCTAGTTTTCTGTCCAAATGGTTAATTTATTTGGGAGAACGGTAATCAAGCCCAAATGCAGACAACAATTTAGTGAAATATTTTGGTTAGCTGCTGTCTAGAAATATGAATGCTACACTGCACGTATACATGTTTGGTTTACACGATTGGCCTTGTCTACTCTTTGTGCTCCATAATTTCGTGATTTTCACATGTATATCATGTTATTCTGATCGGCAGCTGGCCTCTACTTGTCTCCAAGTATTCTGCAATGATTTGAAATGAAGGTTTTTGTCTCTGTATGTCTGTGTGATAGTACTGTAAAGCTTGTATTTGAATTGCTGTCTACAAGATAGGGAGTGTGTGAAATGTCAGTCCTTTCTTCAGAGAGCTGAAGTACTGAGCTGCGACTGTCCTTAACCTGTGCTATAGTTTGGACTTGTCTGTGGCCTCATTGAGAGTGGAGGAGCACTCTAAAGCAAGGAGTGTTTCATTTATCAGAATCAGAGCTTATGTTTCTTGTCCTGTCAGGTGTAAGTCAATGTCTGTCACACACTGGAACCCCTATTGGAGACTGCCCCCTGATGTTTGTGGAAAGAACTGCTTTGTGGAGTCGGCTCGTAGGTAGGATGGGTTGCCTTGAACCTTGGTTGTGAGTTTAGTTTGTAGCCATCAGTCACATGGAGAATTGTTTGGACTTGGCTTGTTTTTTTCCCCGTCTTGGTGCAGGTTAAGAAAAATCTTGTTTTTCAGGTAACGGCTCTCCTTCTTAAATACGCAGATCTGAGTGTGAAAGCAATGAATGAACAACCACAGCCCTTGCATTCCATCACCCTTTTTCTATTTTGACAACAGTCCACCTGCTCACCAGTGTTCTGCTGTTGTTCTGCAGGTATGCCAAGGGTAAGACATTGCCTGGGGTCAATCATGTGGACACCGTTGAGCCGGTCAGGCTGGCAGTGGTGGCGTGTGGCCCAAGGCTGGAGGAGACCGTCACCATGCTGAAGTCCGCTGCTCTTTTTAGCCAGAGAGCACTACATTTTCACATTTTTGCTGAAGATGATCTCCATTCTGGCTTCAGAGATTCTGTGAGTTAGTGTGCCTTTTTCTTAAGTGATTCACAGTCTGCTACTGGAGTAACCTTGACCTATATTTTTCAGTTGTTTCTGTTTAGTAAATTAGCAGTTATTTAACAGTCTCTTCAGCACATGTTAGAACACTAGAATATGCAGGTTAGTGGTACTACAAGACTGAGCTTGGAAACCACTGGCATATTCTTTGTGATTTTTTTACAGTTAAGTTAATATTGTTCTAGGAGAAACAACCAGTTAATCTAAACAAGATATTTTTTATGCATCAAAGGGTTAAACTGAGCATTTATAAAGTGATTTCAAAATACTGAGATGAATATTGCATGTGTAGTATTTCGCAAAATTGTCCAAAACTATTGCAATACTATTTATAAGCCATAGCACACCCATATCACTATCTACAGTATGATCCTGTAATAATTTGCATTATTACAAATTATTGCTGAGGAGGTTCCTGTGTTTTATCTCTGCTAGTTGGAGTCATGGCCAGTGAGATTCCGTTCCAAGTTTAACTACACCACCTACCCCATCACCTTCCCTAGCGATAATGCCAAGGAGTGGAAGAGGCTGTTCAAACCCTGTGCTTCCCAGAGACTTTTTTTGCCCGTGAGTACACTGTGCTTCCTCAATCCTCTTACGTTGACCCTAGATCTAGGTAACACGTACAGCTCAATCTGTGAATCAGCACTATTATCGGATCAGGAAGGATGTTCTAGAGTACGTGAAAGATCAGCCAGGGTAAGCCCAAAAGCAGAAATCACATGTATACACTGTTCTCGAACAAACAGAGAAAGTCAACTCTGCATTCTATTTTTTTTACAAAACACATGCCATTTTAACTGAAGTGATTTAGAGAACGTAGAACAACTTTCTTCAAGTGGATATATTCCAGCAGTGTTTAGTTTTTGCAAACAATTGGGAGTTCATAAGTGCTTAATCAGTTAAGTGGTCAGATGCTTTGCTTTATTTGGCTTTTTTTGGAATGTAGCCTCACTGGCTCACTGGAAAAGATGAAAAACTCTGGTTGTATTTCCTTGTATTTCCAGAAAAAAAGTGGTTTGAGTTGGGTCATGATATTGTTTTTTTGTTTTTTTCCCTAGCTGATCCTGGATGAAGTGGATTCTCTGCTGTATGTGGACACAGACATCCTGTTCCTGCAACCAGTGGAGGAGATCTGGAACTTTCTTTCCCAGTTTAACAGCAGTCACATGGCAGCCATGGCACCGGAACACGAGGAGCCCAGAATCGCGTGGTATAATCGCTTTGCACGTCATCCATACTACGGCAAGACTGGAGTCAACTCTGGTGTCATGCTTATGAATATGACACGAATCAGAGCCAAGCACTTCAAGGTACAGTAGCATGTGTGTACACATTCTCCCATCTGCTTGTGACTTTTATATGGTGTTTTGTAGAAACCATGTTTGAGATCTTCCTTTCTGTTTGACATCACTGAGATGTGACAACTGGGAGGCTGGTTTTAGATCAAAAAGAAAGAGCTAGTTTAATGTTAGTTCATTTTTACCAGTACTGAACAGCAGATGTCACTGTTACTCTATTAATTGTTTTGTCAGATTTCCACACTATTGAAAGTGTTTCATCATGCACTCTTTCCTCTGCTTGATGTGTGTAAGAGGTGTTTATTTAAAAAAGCTCAAAGAATGAAGCTCAAAGAATACTAACGAGAAAAATTAAGTCAGAGGTGTACTTGAATGATGGTCTAGGATTATAGTCCATCATACACAGGTTAATGTCACTCTTTACTTGTATCAATACAGATAGAGGCAGACTATCTGTATTGTTTACTGTGATGTTAAAATTGTTTTTTGAAAAAGTTTTGTTGATGAGCTGTCTGTTACTGTATGGGATGAACAGAATGACATGACCCCAGTTCGTCTGAGATGGGAGGACTTGCTTATGCCGCTTCTGCAGAAATACAAACTCAATATTACATGGGGGGACCAAGACCTACTGAACATCATATTCCACCACAACCCAGGTGGGTTATCATTAGACCTCATACCTGTGGATTTCTGTTTAAATCCTTTAACGTCAGAGGTGCATGGAAAACAAGGCCTTGGCTTTTGGATGTCTTGGATGTAACAAGTGTAATACAGTAATATGGGATGTGTTCTCACAAAGAGGGTCACTGATTTCCAGGTTATTTCAACCAGACATATAGGATTTCTCATGTGGCTGGATTACTAAAGTAAAAATTGTCCACCCCAGTAAAAGCAATGCTTGTACATGAACACATAAAGATGGCTTTTGCCAGGCAGTGCTTGAAGATCTGCTGTCACCTCACGACTCACCATAACTTGTCTTTTGACTAAAGTTGAAATATTTCCTAATACTTCACAGAGGGCATGTTTGTGTTCCCGTGCCATTGGAACTACCGTCCAGACCACTGCATCTATGGCAGCAACTGTGCTGCAGCTGAGCAACACGGTGTTTACATTCTCCATGGCAATCGAGGCGTTTACCATGATGATAAGCAACCTGCATTCCGAGCCATATATGATGCCATTCAGAAAGTAAGTATTGGCAGGATCATCTTAAAAAATGAATAAATATATAAACCTAGCTAAACTGTTGAGCCGAAGCTTGAAAGGTCTATCAGGAGAAAACAGGTGTAAATTTTTAATTGGCTGCACTGCCTAATAACCTGGGTGCTAAATATCATCATGCTAGGTTTTCATTAGAGCAGACTAAAATCTAATTAGAGGTGCTTAATTTGGAAAAGGCCATATTAAGGTTCCTTTGGGCACCTGCTGACACAAATTTGGCTAGCTCTCCTGTTACTCATAGTAGAGGTTCAGTATTTATTGAAGAATGAGGAGACGGGGACTTTGGCTTAAATATTTGTCAGACATAACACCTGTGCTTGTGGTCCTGTGGGTTTTTGTTGGTCTACCACATGAACTCCCACCGGACATCACATGATCTGCTTGGACTGTCTCCCCCTACTGACTCCCCATATAAACACAATCATATGTTGAACCACATAGGGTTTTTCAGAGACCCTAACAAAAGTGCATCTCTATATTTTCAGCCCTGTATGTCAAGAGAAGTCTTAGCAATATTAAATCCCACTGCACGTTGTGTTTTGGTGTTAAGATATTGGCAGTGAATGCTTCTAAACTTTGTTTAGTCATATCCCAGACCTTTTGAGAGGCTTTGGTTTGGAATGAGAGGAAGAATTTGCTCAGTAGCTGAAGAGGAGAAATCAATAGCTCTGTTAACTTCTCCTGTCAGCCTGCCAGGGCCATCGTGTTCTGGACTTAATCTCTGTCGTCTTCGTCAGGCACAACGATCGCTCTTAATGCGCTAATCTTTAAAGCCCAACACTCCCTTCTTCCTTCCTTCATTCTTTATCTCTCCTTCAGGGCATCCCTCTCTCATTCATCAGGCCCGAGGTTTGTCTCTGTCTTTCTCTCCTGTCTCGCTCACTATCTCTTGGTCTCTTGCTCGGTTACCCACACATCTCAGTCTCCGCTTTTGGCAAGCGGTCAATCCCTTGTACATTTTATCTGCAGAGGGAGGGAGAGAGCATGCCTGTGTGTCTCCGGTCATTATGGCCAGGCGAGACCTCTTTGCCCCTGACAGCGGAGGAAGCATTCTGGACCATTAGCTAAATGAGGTCTGTCATTAGTAAAGGCCCATGATTCAACTCTGTGCTGTGTGTTTGGCAGGCCAAGCACATAACCGCATAGAGCTTCAACAAAATAAGCCAGGCAAAGATGAACCTCATCAGCAGTCAAAGTTGCTTTTAAAGAGCTGTATGTCTGTCTGAGAAATGCTTAGTCTGTCTGTGTACTTCTTGTGGTTTCAGCAGGCTTTGGTTTTCTTGCTAGTACTGGTATAACATGAACTTTCATATTACTTTCTCCTACAAAGTCTTGCCCATTCCTTTCTGACTGCAGCAAGCTGAAGAGAAGCCAGAGGCCTGAAACCCCCCACCACCTCTTCCCGCAAGACATTCCCCCCCCCCCACCCCCCCACCCCACAGCATCCTATTGTAGCATTTACTCCCTGTAGACACACTCACAGATGCAAGAGTTTGGCTGGCAATAAAAGACCCCACCATTACAGTGCCAAGCCCCACGGAAGAGCTGTAAAATCTTTAGTGCCAGGGCTTCGTTTGGGACTAGGAGAATGCAAGGCAGCATCCAGCACGCCCATCCTTCCCATAAAAATCAATAGGAGACAGTAAATGCTGCTTCATCACGGCCTGATATGTGTTGCATCAGTGATAATAAAAAGAGTGCACTTTATAGTGACCTCATACTAGGCCAGAACACAAAGCAAATGGGGCCTCATAAAGTCTGTTTTATTACCATTATTTACTGTATACACTTGCTTCCACAGAATGATAATTACTCTAAATTGCCTAAGAATAAAGGGTTAAATCTAGAAAAAAGGGCTTGCTTTTGCAGTGGAGAATACTTTAGTACAGTTATTTAGAAAAACTTGGTGGCACTTTTGACAAAAACTGTTGTACATGGGATTTATTTTTGTACAGTAATGGTTTCTTCAGTTTGTTTCAGTTTATTTCAGGAGGATCATTCAACACATCTGAACATGTTTGTGCTTTGTTTTCAGTACCCATTTGGAGAAGATCCTGTGAGATTTCTACTTCAGCCCTTGGAGGACAAACTAAAAACAACAACGCACACATACTGTGGAAGATCAGGTCACATTTTCATTAAGAAATTAAGGGAGAGTATTAGACATTTAGAGAAAGACAATCACAATGCAAGATGATCCTGTCCACTCTTAACTCATTCAAGAAGAACATGCAGTATTGATGAAGAGCCTTGAGATTTGCTGGAGAACTGAATCTTATATCCCGCTTTGCTCACAAAAAAACCCTCCAGCATTCAAGAACTTGTAAACTCCATTAATTCAAGAAAGTGATGAAAGCCTCGTTCCTGCCACCTCTTTGTGACTCTACCTTGCAGATTTGAAATATAGGTTTAGAAATCAATTGGATGTGTAACTGAGAAGGGCCAAATGGATGGAAGCCAACAATCATTCAGCCGTTGTAGTTCTGGGATTCTTCACTCCAATCCTAGGTAGCAAATATTCTGCGATGCTCTTTGCTCCTGTTCCAGCACAGCTGATCTAGCTCTCTAGTGACTGGGCTACATTAAGGTCCTCCAAGACTAGATGTCTGAGAAGCTTTTATAGAAGATTTGTGACTAATAATAGGAACTGTGGAATGTAGAGTACGGTTCCACCAGTTAAAAAAAAGCCTTATTTATATTCAGGGAAAGTTAAAATTGTGGTTTGGGTGCTACTCTTAAAACAATTTTGATAAAGAATACGTAGGAGAAAGAATTCTGGTCTTTTGATCAGAAAATGAGCCAAGCTAAGCCTTTTAATGTGTAAATCAACCATTATATACATATTAGGTGGTTATAAATTGTATATTGGTTATTCCTTGTGTCCGGTGGATTTAAATGGTACGGATGATAACACATGTGTCATACAAGCCTACTGATAACATACTTACAGACAAATGTGAGAGCATAGCCTTAAGAATAATGAGCTGCTGAATCTCACTGTTAGAAAACATTGGTATTAACCTTTGTGGAGTAATTCGTCAGTGTTATATTTGTAGGAGTTCACGTTCAATATATGACAGCATCCGCAGGAACTTAACAGATCTTATATCAGAGAGTATAATTAAAGATAGAAATGCATTTTAATGTTACAAATCATGTTAATTGTAAATCATAAGTAGCTGCGCTTAAGAAGATTTCACGCATCATTTAAATGTTGACAGATGACAGGGTCTCCTTTTTTACATTATTAATACGCTGAGCTCATTTGAATAATACAAATAAAACAGAAAGTTGGGGACAGAAAGAGTGTGCAGCCAGTCACCCTGCAGCTTTTTAATGATTTAAGTGAGACTAAATGCTTAAGCTTTTCTGGGTTTTGGACTTAATTCCAAATTTAAAGCTTCTTATACATGACTGTTTTCTGTTAAAGCTGTGAAATTACACTATGACCGAAGTGCTAGAAATAAAGAGTGTTCATTCGCTGGGAAAAAAAAACTTTCAGACTAGTCTTAGGAAATTCCACTAAGAAAATTTCACCACTGGTTGCATTTAATCCAACACTCAACTTAATCTTTGTTTGGAAAGCCAGCCTTTAAACTCTTTACCTATATGTTCACAACTCAGACAATGAGAGATTAAAGTCTGTACACAGAAAGCTAACACCAAAAATAGGTTTTGCACTACACCGCAGAATCAGTTATGCTCCAGTTAGGCGTATGCCTGTTGAATATCTGTGGTATATTTTTCTGTACAGTACAACACAGAGAACTACTTTCCATAGTTCATAAATTTATATTGTATGTCGAGTCATATTGATTTAAAAAAGTGTCTTTGCCGTTATCAATAGCAGTCAGTACCTCAAGTGTTACATCTTTCATTTGCTGAATGTACGTGTTTGATTGATGCAGTATATTTTTGTAATAAACATTGCACTTCTGCCTGTTTAATATTTTCTTCTTGTTCTAACTTTCAAAGGTTCATTGTCAAGTGCTCATTGGACCACATTAGATTTCCAGGCAGGTTAAACAGGGTCTTGCATTTTTTTTAGCTAAGAATCTCATGCACAGCTACACTCAGTCCCTGTCCTGGAAACTGACCCCGGGTTTATTTTAAACCTGAAAATAATTTGAAAACAGCTGAGGAAATGGCTGAATTTACTTGATGCAAATTTACATCAGCACACATTTTTGCCTTTCAGTGTGTTTACGTTTGGCAGCTTTGGAAGTGGTGTGAATATTTGCTTCAAGTAAATTCATGGTTAGTTATGTTCAAATTCTGTAGCTTCTACAACAGGCAACATTATCCAATCAGAATTCTTGTAATCTTTAGTATTTACATGGATATAACTAAACACTCTCTCATGGGTTACGCCTCTTGGAAGACACCATCATTGACTGGATACAACTAAACCGGCTCTGTCAGACAGTAAACCACTACAGCTTTATGACCTGGCTCTTTGTTGATGGAAAAGGTCAAATATGTGTCTTACTAGCTTTGAATTAAATACGAGATGTACTTTACAAGCTTTAGAAGTGTTTAGTCTAGAATGAAAAAAATATGTATGTGCAGTGATGTTAGCTTCACACAAAAAACGTAGCCGCTAAAATAGATTCTTTGCGTGTATCATAATCTTAATCTGAAAGTGATTTTTTGTCCTCAATGAGTCGAACCGAAAAATGACAAGTAGCGTTTATCAAGAACCAAAGTATGTTCCCAAATTGAGAAATGCAAAGAACTGACAGAAAACACAAAAAATAGCTTGTGAAGTCCGATGGAGTCAGATAATGCTCCTGTGAGCAGCAACCACTTTATTAAAGGAAACGTTACTAGCGAAGCCATTTTAATGTAGCACAGTTTCCTTGCTCTAAAAAGTTTTTAATGTTTTCATGGATTATCTTTTTTCATGCATTTGCTTTGTTGGACTAGGTACCCCAAGCGAACATCATTAACACTAGTTAACCCTAAATAACACTAGTTACAAAGTGTTTGTAGTTACAAAGACTTTGTTGCTGTATTAGATTAGGGTTGTCTCTTTAGGTTGCCCTTGTCATTTAAACACTGATGTAACTCAAATAACACCCTCTCATGCAGGTGCAATGAGCTGCTGTGATGTTTTGCAAGGGTCCTTGTTTTTAGTGGTGTTTTCACTGTGGAGCACCTTAGCACTGAGTCCTAAACTCAACCACTGTCAACAGTTTGATGTCCTTTGTTTTCTTGAATAGAAAGAAGTCTAGATGGAAAAAAAGCTGCCTTGATGGCAAGTAAAGCTTTAAATCTTTAGCATCACTACTCTACAACATGAGGATCATGTCTAACATATGCTGCGTTTTTCTGTTTAGACCTTTATCTTCTAATATATTCTAAGCTTGCTCAGTACAAGCCTTCCTCTGCCTTTCACTTCCTGCCCTCCATCTGGATTTCACACTTCATCAGAATCACTAGACTCCAGTAAGGGCGCTGACAGAAATTTTCAGTGTGTTCACAATTCAACAGCATCTTTTAGCGAATGATTATAACACATAAAGTGGTCTTATTAGACCCATTTCCCAGGATTCTCAGTCACTACATAGGTGTTAAGGCAGCCGAACCAAAAGAATCCCTTTTAAACTCTTGTGAATGGTGATCATTTTTAACAAAATTTTAAATAAAAACTGCACTTTGTTAGATAAGTTAAAATAAAACTGCAACTGTTCATACGGCTGCTTCCATAGTGCCACTTCCAGCATATTGCAGGGAACATTCAGAGGGTGGCTGTGTAGTATTACAGTCAAAAGATAAATGTACAGCAAATTCAGATCCATATCTAACTAAAGAGTCATGTCGTGTCTCCAGTGGGTCAAGCCAAGTCTCCAAGCAGCAGGAGATTAATTTCACTTGCACTCGTGCCCATAGGCTCATCCATTTAATGCAGCTTTTCCAGTTTTATCAGAGGGCTGAATTTGAATAAGCTTTGCTGTAATTATCAGCGTTCAGCTTCCCTTTCGAACCCAGTAGCTTGCCAGGGGCAAGCACAAATGCTAAATGCCTCTGGCTTCACCGGTCAGAAATGGGCAAATATGCCAAAAGGGTTATTTTCAGCCTTCTGAAGTGATTATACAAATGCTGAAGAGCGTTTTAACCGGGGCCATTTGAATACCTTAAAGGCAAAGCTCTTAGCAAGATGAATTCCTCTGAATATGCAGTAAGGAATATCCCTCTCTGGAGAGAAATGCTGCTGTGCCAGATGTTAGCTGTGTCTGTGTGGTGTAATACTGTTGAGTAATGAGTCCTTCTAAGTGAGATTGCCCATAGGTTATTCACGTGAACACTTCCTTCCCCAGTCCTGACGGCACCGGAAGGAACTCATAGATTAAATCAATGGGAAATGACCCCGTGTTCTAAGAACCCAGCTGGAGATTGAGAGATGAGTTGCTTGAGGAATAATGAAATTGCCGAATGCTGATTGAAGATGGTTTTGCATCAGGCACCACATTCAAGGGGCCATTTTCCAGAATTGAAAACCTGCAAAGGTAAATTCAAGTCAGTGAAACATAACAGTATTTTAAGTCTACATGTTATTTAGATGCTAGTTCAGAGTCTAATTGAAAATGGGTCACTCTGACCTGATCGCAGAGGTACATTTTGTTGCAAAATTGAGATTTCCACTTAATGAAAATGTCTGGTAAAAAAAAAAGTACACAAAAACAGAAGTGTGAATATAACCAGTTACTTCTGTAAGCTCCTGCTTGTCCCCTGCTGTCTGAAGCAACTAACTGCTCATTTGTTATTTTTCTCATTCAAAGTAAGGCATACTGTATAATAAACCACACCAACCAGTCTGCAACACCATAGTAAAGGACTGGATGTAGCTTGGGTGGGTTGAGAGAAGTTTTGGGATTGTATTTACAGACGCAATTTGAGTTCTGACTTCAGTGTTGGTTTCAGCACTAAAACTACTGAGAAAAAATTGGATTCCTAAATGTCAATCAAGATGGTGTTTTTTGAAAAAGCTGACATTTTATATAAATAAATGTATTTATTTATTTAGTTTAGTGAGTCATTTGTTCCTCAGACTGTACAAATAGGACATGTGTTTGGTGAAAAGGCCTTCAACTCAAATAGATAGCCCAATCCTCACCATGCTCTACAGAGGGACCATAGAGAGTATTCTCAGTAGCTGCATATCAGCCTGGTACGGAAACTGCAATGTTTCGGACCGGAAGACCCTACAGAAGGTTGTGAGAACAGCTGAGAAGATCATTGGAGTCTCTCTCCCCTCTGTCACAGACATTTTCTCACACACTGCATCCGCAAAGCCACCGGCATTGTGGATGACCCCACTCACCCCTCACACACCCCTCGCACCCCACTCACCCCTCACACATCCCTGACACCCCACTCACCTCTCACACACACCCCTCACACTCACCTCTCACACACCCCACTCACACCTCACACACTCTATTCTCCCTCCTCCCGTCTGGTAAAAGGTACTGTAGCAGACGGGCCTCCACTACTAGAATGGGGAACAGTTTCTTCCCTCAGGCCATCAGACTCCTTAACCAGACTTTAATAACCAGTTAAAATACTCTTTTCATATCACACATTCTGTAAAACACATGACTCTCTCTCGCTCTGTCATATTTACAGTCATTTTAAATTGCCGTTTTAATTGGATGCCTGCATTCTCTTGCACATTTGCACTCTTGCACGTCTCTGCTGCTACTGTACTTACCCTCAATGTAGCCATTGTCATTTCTCTAACATTGTCTTGTCCTTTCTTGTTTAGTGGTATTGTTGCTCTTGTTCCTGTCCTGTTCTGCTCTTGTGTTGCTCCATGGTCCTGGAGGAATGTTGTTTGATTTTTACTATGTACTGTGCGGAGGGTAGAAATGACAATAAAAATCTACTTGACTTGATAAAAACAGACAGATTTCAGAAGATGCTTTTGTTGGTCCTGCTCATAGTTTAAAGAATGAAAAAAATGAATGAAATAAATCTGTGGATAAAAGGAAGGAAGAAGGAAGTGGATCTGCCGAAAAGAAGACGCACTTTCTTTTCAAGTCTCTTTTGTTCTTTGTCTAGCCATCTTCTTTTCTCTAGTCCTCTCAGATCAATAATAGATTTGCCTGCATTGCTGAGGCAAGTATAATCGTGCTATGCTGAGAGCTTAAACAATTAATATAGTTTATTAGAGTTCAAGACTCTGATCTCATATACAGCATGAAAGGAGAGACTGAAGTGCATACAAATGAGATGAAAGGCAAGAATTAATTGGGCATCTTATTGGGGCAGGTGTATACGTTATAACTCTCGTGCTATCTGAGTTGTTTAGTGTTGTTTATCATCCAGCAATTATAAAGGCACTGCTCTTTGAACACATTTCATAGACTGAAGTGTCTGTCCATAGATAATACAGAGCAAGCAACACTTTTGCTGAGCTTTAACTTTGTTTTGCAAAAAACATTGCCCAGTTTCTGAGGTACATTACTTGTGGACCATAAACTGCCATAAAGGTCATCATAAACCTCCTGTGTAGGTATTTTGAGATTTTAAAACTGAAAGGAAAAGTGGAA
>JBBPDE010000128.1:11406547-11417180 GCA_037974605.1 Nannopetersius ansorgii
ACACACACACACACACACACACACACACACACACACACACACACATACACACACACACACACACACACACACACACTAACAAAACATGCACACACACCCACACATCCAAAGACACAAAAACATGCAAGCATTTACAAAGAAACACACAAATCTATAAGCTTGTGCACCCACCCACAAACATATGCCTGACACACACTCACACGCTCGCCTCGAGGCAATTAGAGGAGGATTGTGCACTTTCTATGAATGCCAAAACAAGCCTGGTCAGGGCTGGACAAGGAAAACAGATTTCTGAGTTTCTCTCATTTCTAAGGTAATGATTAAAGGCCCCCTTTCTTATTTTTATTGTTTTATTTGTTTACCCTGATGTCTGTTTGGGTTTATGTGCCAAAACCACCCGCATTCATTTTACATGGCTATTTTTCAAGCCCCTCTTTATCCTTCACAATGAAACATGCCGTTTTTTTTTTTTACTGTGCCTTTATGGCTGCTGTGTGTAAATGGTCTATGTGCCGATTGGCTGCTTTGCATTGTGCCTTATTCAAAAAGCAGGCCAGCAGGAATCACTCAACTTTAAAATAATTGTGTGGGACTAAACTGCGGAGTTCATGTAAATGCAATGGTTTCTGTGACACTACGAAATCTGATGAATATAATTACATAAAACATTGTACGATCTGGAGAGCGAATGGTATGTTTATGGTAGTGTTTACATTCCATCAAACTCTCCAGTAACCACACATTTTCATTTGATTTTCACATTCACTTTTGTACAGGAAACTCAGTAGAGTGTCCAGTGAACTTTCCTCATTTTCAGGTAGCTTTAGAAAGTCTAAACACAGTTAAAAAAAAAAGTCTAAACACAGTTATATACACCTTTAGCACCCAATAAGTGCTTGCAATTTCCTGGGTCAGCAAAAAAAGGATTAAGAACGGCTTTGGTGAAAGTGTGATTGTAGCCAAAAATACCTAAGCGTGAAGTACAGTGGCTCTTGAGAGGCTGTAATAGTGGGCTTTGAAATGCTCCACAGGGATGCATCAGCTTCTCCGTGTGACCAGCACAGCAACACTGCTCTGGCCTAATGGTGCCAAGGAGACCCCCTCCCTGTCCTGGAGGACCCTTCGCTGTGCACATACACACACTCCGAACGCACTCATACAACATGTGTACAGAGTAACAACCCCCTCCTTACTTTGGGGCCCCATCAGATGCTAAAGCACACACACTCTCTCTCTTTCACTTTTCCTCTCTCACACACACTCTCTCTCAAGCAGCACTAAACCAGGATGTAAAAATGTGTACTCTCCCAGTGGGCTGCCACTGCTGACTCCTACACTGTAACAGCCAGGGAGCACTGAGGGGGGTTACACTCAGGCTTAATGCACAGCCATTAAAGATGAAAGAGGCCTCTAACTGCGAGACAATGAGTGCTCTGCTGGCATAAAGGGCTCCTCATGGGTGTCTAATGAGGCTGGCATGCTGAGAAAGTTACCTGCAAAATTCGGTCTCCTTCCCGAATTCGGCCATCTTGCGCCGCAATGCTGTTTGGTCCAATCTAGAAAAGAGCATAAGACTGCGTATTTGAAAATGTATAGAAAGTTGCTGCACAGCAGACAGTTGCTTTTGTTGTTCTGGCCATTTTTTGGGATGGTAGATTTAAAATGAAATAATGTCAATGTCTTCTTTTATTCTATGTAGAATCATCCATGTAATCTATATAGAATCATCCATGTAATCTATATAGAATCATCCATGTAATCTATATAGAATCGTCCATGTGTACTTTGTACCCATCTCATAGAGGAGGGTTGTTTTTTTTACCCCAAAGTCTAATTATTCTTCACTGGCAAGTCAGCTCCCCAAACTCCATTATTTGTTCTGACTGAAGGAAAGAAAAGCCCAAAACAAACAGAAATGGCTGCATTACAAGACTGGCATCACTAGGGAAGATACCCTGCATGTAGTGGTGTTTATGAGTTGTAAACATCAGCCCAAAACCATTTACAAAGAATTTGCAAGTACTAAACATGACAATTTTATTTCAGCTGATGCTAAATTGCCCATTTTTTCATGGACCTCTGAAATGGGTGGTCTGAATTTAAAAATGACTGCGATTCCGGTATGATTCACTCCGTATGAACATAAAAGTCCTCAAAGTAAAATTGACATTCTACATTTTAAACTCATAGTCATTGTTTCATTATGAGTAAAAGGACAACTTTTTCTCACACCTGTTCTTTATTTAGTCGTTTTACTACTTCAATAGTTTTACTGTTAATCGTTTTAAAAAATATTCCCTCACATTTACATTTTCTAGGGTTCACCACTGATATATGCCAAAATTTCATGGGAACATTAAAGGTTGACTGGCTCATGTTTCACAGGTTTAGCAATCCCATGAGCCACTGTGACTAATGATTGTAAGTGAAGGGGCAGCCCCATCTTTCAATGGCCAATCAATTTTTGTCTCGCTCCATTTGTTTCACACTGTCCAATCATGGCACATCTCCAAACAAGGCTCACAACTGGGCTCTCCATCTTCATAACACAATATAGACCTTCACATGGACCCAACTCTTTAGAATGATGGCTTGCCACAGTCTGTGATCATACTGATAAAAACAGCCTCACTTTAAAGGATATCACTGATATGTCCTGTTCGTCGGTTAAAGCATAATAACACTCTGTGTTTTATTGTAGATAGCTTATCTAAAGAAACTATCAATGTTACCTCATCGAAGAGCTGTGACTCGGAAGATTTATTGCACAATAAATCAGAGAGACTTGGTATCTCACCCCTATTCCTCTATTATGACTCTTATCACTTTGTTATCATTATGTTTATTATAGTGGAAACTGAATAATTGCTGAAATTCTCACTTTCACTTTCTTCTGTCCTCATAAAGTGGATTACAGTGCAGTTACTGTGATCCTTCTTCCCATTTTTACAACAGCGAGCAAAGGCAGTACATCAAGAGCAGCGTATAATATGCCAGATAGCATAGGCCACGCATCTGTAGTCTTCAATTTTATGGAGTGAAGATTTTAATAAGCCTGCAACCACTGACTGGCTCTGGCATATCTATATTCAGCAGGAGTCTCTGCTGCAAGTACCTTGCAGTGCTGAGGCGACTTCAAATGAATCTGGGAGCAAGTTTGGCAGAATGGAGGAGAGTGGCTTTGGATTTGGTGCCAACAAGTGGGAGAAGAACCCCCTCGACCAAATCTGTCTAACATGCACACCCCATGATTTCTGGAAGCAGTGATATTTTTACGGATGCCAGGAGAGAGGAGAGCGTATTTCAGTTTCTTCGCTAATATTTACTGTTCTGCACAATTTAACATTATTTATGGCTGCCTATAAAGCAACAAAATGTGGTGACAAAATGCATAAACACGCTGATGTTTGTTGGAATAAAGCTTTATTACAAACAACTGTCAAAGATTCATGACGGATTGTGAATTCTAAAATGTTCTGGATGCTAAATTGTACAAAAATACCATAAAATGCTGTAAAATACAGGCTGCACAGTTTATGAAACTATAGTGATGTAACTGTCTGCGGCTGTGAAATTACAATTATCCTGGTATTATCCTGCTATTTTATATAAGAGCTAAGCCCTGACCATATAGATTCACAGGCATCTCAAAAACACTCTTTGATCAATATTGGTTTGATGTCGCTTATTTCATGATGTATGTGCACATGCCTGCATTACTCATCTGTGAGGATTGGAATTGCTTCCTGGGAAGAGTGGTAGCAGAGCATCTCTTCAGAGAAAACTATTCATATCCTCGGGACGGGTGAGTAAGCAGCTAATTTAAAGTCAGCAGCTGCTCATTTTCTCAACTGCCATCACAGTAAAATGCAAAACTTTGAGCACCCCAGTCAAATTACGTTCTGATGATTTTCTAAGTGAAAATATCTGCAAATCCTCTATGGGGAACAAACTTTACTATGGAATTTCCTGCAAGTTTTAAAGCACAACTTCTATTTATTTAACATGAGTTTAACATTAAACAAAAACAAAATTCAAAAGTTTTTTTTTTCTACCATGTTAAATTTAGCAAATAAATATCAGCTGGGCATTAATATGATAAGATAACCCTCATGGCAGTGGTCCCCAACCCCCGGGCCGGCGGACCGGTACCGTGCCGTGGGACATGTAGTACCGGTCCGCGGGCTGCACAGAAAAAAAACGTGGATGTTACGCGTGTTCTGTTGTCGGCTAGTTGTTATGAAAATGCTGTTAATAAATCTGCGAGTTTACGATTTACCCCATTATATTTTAAAGATACCCATTACTATATTTTGAAAAATATCCCAATTTTTATGCGTATCATTTATTTGTATAAATATGTATATTTATTTGTCACTCCTTAAAGGCCGGGCCGTGAACAAAGTTTCTGATATTAAACCGATCCATGACGAAATAAAGGTTGGGGACCACTGCCTTACGGGTCCCACAAGTAGGACGTGGCCTGTTCTCATAATAATACATTCTCTTCAGAGGATGTTCATCCATTTTCACATTCACAATTTGACCAGGAGCACACAAGCTGTGTAGGCTGAGCTGCTAGACCTGAACCCTTAAACACCACAATGGTTAACATTTGAAATGACTCAACTTACCCTCATCTGGCATTTCAACTTATCAAGACGTCACTGTCATGATACTGTCATGAAATGGCCACATTCAATTATAATTTCAAAGTAATAAACAGTTAATTCCGTCATCAGTGTCAGTCTAAACCGCAGGGTAAACTGTGTCAGAGACCTGTTCCTAGCTGAACAGCATTACACAAATAAACCTAAAGTGTCAGCACTTGAGCCTTAAACTAGTGGCCTTAAACAGTGTGTTACACAACCCTTATATCACACCTCAGCCACGTTCATGCTGCATGATTAAAAACGCTTCAGTGTAATAATACCATGACAAATAAAACTATCCAAACAAGCCTGTTTAACCCAGCACACAGTGGTGGTGCCAGGGGAGAACGATCACATTCAAATGTCAGTTTTGATTATGTCATATTTGCACTGGGGTCTTTCTGTCTCATCTACATGCAGTTCAAATGCCTGTTTTTCCTGCAGATCATGCTTTACTCTGAGAGTGGGTAATTATAATCATCACGGGTTTGTTATTCTTTGTCTGCAAACAATTCAGAGAGAGAATCAACATCTCTGAAAGGAAAAAAAAAACGCAAAGGAGTGCAGTGATATACAGCAGATTCCATACATTTTTAATGAACAACATTTGCCATATAGCCGTCTGGTGCCTGGGTGTTTTTTCTTGTAGAGATATGCTCTCAATCAAAGTAGTAAGTCCATCAAACAAGAAATTACTGAAATGGGGCCTAATTAACTTAGAGACACTTTTTAATCTTGCTTTGTTGGCTTGAAGCAAAAGTACTTTTAATTGAGTTAGATAAGCTTTATAGAATGTTAGCAAAAGTAAAGCTAGTGAAAGACAAACAGGCTGTCAAAATACCAACATTTAGAGTGTGTCATTAATTATAGGTCATTATATAATTTACATGTATTTAATATGACAGTATGAGTGTGAAATGCCAAACTGTTTGCACTAATTGGATGTAATTTTATATGTCGAATGCACCACTATGTGGTGACATTCTAGCAGAATGATGTGAAAAATCATAACAAATGGAAAAGTTGCAAGAGAAGAAAGCACAGCACAGACATGTTTCAACAACTGAATCTGATCTCTTTATGCTGTGGGTTTTCAAACACGAAGAGACACTCACTTCTGACACGTAGATGGCAACGTCCTCCTCATCATCCGTCCTGTAGCAAAGAGTGAGGCCAAGCTTCTCCTGACTGTTCAAGCGGCACAGCTCCACCTCCTACCACACGAAAAGAGTCTGCATGTTAGATGGTGACATTTCCGTCAGGTTCTGACGAACAACTCCTCCAAGTTTCGCTGCACTTTCCTTGAACAAATATTTTGCGCAGGCGGTGCTCACTTACAGCACACACAAAATCTTCCAGTAAACAGCCGTCTGAAATTATACATGCATGCATGAAATATTTACTGCAGCCTGGGAAAACCGTGGCATTCTCCCTCACCCATACATCTTAATAAATAAGAGTTTTTAACTTGCACTTCCATTGGTGCACTTAATATGCAGTTTCTCTTTCAATATTAATACATAGTTTGTAAATAAGCTGTACTTATGCTAATAAGCAGTAATTTATTCGGTCAGCGATCGCTGAGCTTCAACCACAGAGAGGCAGAGGAGATGAAAAATTCATCCCCTGTTCCATTGTGGAGTTCATGAGAGAGGCACCAGCTAAAATTACCGCCTCACTAACTAGGATTCTTACTAAAAGTTCTTCTACTTGAAAAGCACATTTCCACCACACAAATTTCCTTCTAGCTCAATAGTATAGGCAAAAACTTCACTAATGAATAAATCATCATCATGACTTTTAGAGCTTATGCCAGGGCAAAACTGAGGATGAACTAGGAGTTATAGAAATGGTTTTAGGATAAGTTCAGTAATTAATCTTTAAAGCTCTGTCAAACAAAACTATTTATTGCAAAGTTTGCAGTGTTAAAACCTACATGCATACAATGCACGGCCAGACAAGAACTGAGGAGGGAAATCCTTATTTATAGGGGGCAATCCCAGTGTGCCTGCAGGCCTCATTACACCCAAATAAGAGATCATTTAGAAATCATGAAACACAGCTAGAAAGATTGAACATTAAGTGGGAAGTGTCAAGTGAAATGTACATCACAAGCATCACTTTCTGAGATGCTTACTCAAGAGACACCAGAGCAGATCCACAAGAATAGGACTCATTCCAAACCATTTGAAGCAGAATTGTACACTTGGCACAAAAGATCACGGTTAGGAAGTTGGCACACATTGAACTAAGCACTAAACACCCAACTGTTGTCTCTCCGCAGTTGGGTAAGCAAAAGTTTCACACAGTACCAAATGCCACATTTAACAACCTCTATAGCTCAACATATACCATCTAATACAGATAAAATACAGTGCACCTTAACTTAGAGCAGCAAACACTGGTTCATTAATTAATTAATTAATTCATTCATTCATTCATTATCGGTGCTGCTTACACTAACCAAGGTTGTACTGGAGCCCAGCACTACTATGACAAAAATGCAGAGAAACACAAAGGACAGTCCATCACAGGGCAGACACACAAACACAATCACACCTAGCAACTATTTCCAAGCACTGGCTGACATATGTGTTTTAAAACTGTGGGAGGAAACCCACAAAGACCCAGGGAGAACATGCAAACTTCACACAGAAAGGACCTATTAGCTGCCACAACCAGGAATCAAATCCAGAACCTTTTTGCTGTGAGACGACAGCAATACCCACAGACTCAGTGTTACCTCAAAAGAGATTCCCCAGGAACACAGACACACCACCTCCTCAACACTGCTATTCTTCTTCCACACAGAATCAAGCACCCATATGTCATTGTATTATTAAAGCTTTATTATGGAATTCTGCGCCCGACAGCTCCCCTGCATATATTGTCAATGCACTCATGCATATTTTATTAACCTACTGTTTATTATAGTATATATGGTCTGTATTATTGTTGGCTGATTGGAATTCTTTTATATCAAAAAATGAAATGTTCAAACTAGGGTGGGGTGATAATTGATTGTACTTGGTGAACTGTGATTTGTTCCGCATTCGATGCAGTAAATGACTATATCATGAAAATCGAGTACAAAATGTCACATATGTAAGCCACCAGTATAAGACTCACTTTGATGTTTCCCTTCCTCTTTCCATGGGCTCTCTCCCTCTCACAGACACAAAAAGGCTGCATCCCAAACTGCATATTAAACAGTGTGTTTGAAAACAGTCAGTAATGTAGTGTGGGAAGTTTAGAAGGTGTTTCATTATTGGTTTGGTCTTACTGATTGTATTTCTATTGCAGTGGTCACTATGAACCCAAACCCCTTAAGTTCACCCCTTAAAATCACCTTCATTTTGACCTTAATTTCTCATTTAGGACATTAAGGAAAATAAAGGGGAAATGTGCACAGATTAAGGCTGATTAAGGGGTAAAACTACATTTTCTCCTTACTTTTTCAAAATTGCCCCTTAAATAATAGAACCTCCCGAAAGAACACCTTAAATATAAAATGAAGGATGATTCACACTCATGGCTTAAACTAATTTAAATGTAAAATTAAGGGGTCGGTTTCAGAAATTAACGGCCCCTTAATTACAATGAATGGGTTTGATGTATTTTCAAGTAAATTAAGGTAGGGTTACGCACATTTTCAGAACATTGTGTTTCATAATGGATTTTAAACTGTCTGGCATGGCCGACTGTCACAAAGAAATTTTAAACACAGCAGAGGACGGTCTCATTGAAAGCACAAAGACATTAAGAATAAAAGTTATTCTCATATCATCTAACACTGTTGAGTGAAAGCACAAAATTCATCCTCTGCATTTAACCCATTCACCAATCAGGAACACAGTGCCTAGGGAGCAGAGTGTGGGGACAGTACTTTGCTCAAGGGTACCCCAGAGGTGCTTAGCGGTCTTAAGATTCTAAACCACGACTTCCTGATCGGAGGGCTGCCCACCAGTAGCCTAGAGGTTACCAGCTGCCTATCAGTATGGCTACCAACAATATGGTGTTGAAATTAAACTTCATGTTGCACAAGTGCTTCAGAGCATTTCAAAATATTGAGAAATATATTTTTTGTATCGCTTAAAACAATATTAAGCCTAAAACAATATTAACCCAGCCCTATGTCAAACCCAGGCTAGTGTGTACTTGACATGTTTACTAGCATTCCACCTGGTGACCTCTGACCTGGCTGATAGTCAGGGCCACAGCAAAAAAGTCAAAATACAAGAAACAGATCAGCCTTTGACATGGTGCCTTGACTGGGTCCACATGTGTCAAGCTTGTCAAGTCTTTGAGGAGAGAAATTGAGAAACACAAAGGAAGGCAGAGGGCGAAGAGGGGAACAAATGAAGCAACCAAAGCCATCTGGTGTGTGTAGTGCCAGGGGTCACATACACTTCCTCCTTGTTCCCTCCCTGTGTTCATCAAATAGTGGCAGCCCAACATAAGCACACCGGTGCAGGGGGCTGCACTGCTAATTGCCCCCCAGAGCAACATGAGAGCGGGAGAGAGGAGAGGGACGAAAGTGCGGAAACTATAGTGTCAGGCTCTGCGTCTCATTTTTTTGACACACTCTAGCAGACAAGCTCTCAGATCTTTAATTGAGTGCCTCTGTGAGTAACAGCCCTAGTGGAGTGAGTGAGGTGCAGTCACTGGTGTTATCACAAGCAATGAAGGGCTAGCTGGGGCTTACTGCTACACACTGATAGAGTGATAAACTGACACACTTTCATTTTTCTTCCATGCTTTAAAGCACCAATTAAACCCTTTGTAACCTAAATCTGCAGCAGCGCTCCTTTATTCTTCATGGGAATTTCTGAAATATATGACTGAGGTCTCAATAAGATTTTAATAAGGCGTAACACTGACTTGAAATGAAAACCACACAATATTTTTTGACATAACATCCAAAGTAATTAGTTTGGCTGTCGAGTGGATCTATTTTGATCGGTTTAGAGGTGAATCACAATTTGTCTGTTAAGATAAAAGGAATGAAGGGAAACACTTAAAGCATAAACAGGCATTAAAAGACTTGCTAGCAGCAGCAAGTGGAACCCCCCAGTGAAAATTCCTCCAACAATACGATTCCTTTAAGCAGGTTGGCATGTCAGAATGTATCATTATTCCCTCAGTGAGCCAAACCTGAAAGCCTCATCTGATCTGCTATACAAAGTCTTTTACCAGGAACGTTCCTGCTGCCTCCCATTTTCTCTCTCTCATTCCATTTTCCAGATGATCTTCAAGGCTCAGGAGAGCGAAAAGATAGAGAAGATGAGAGGAACGCTGGAATGACAGTAAATTAATGAGTCTGATGGTGTGATTAGAGAAGATGACTGCCCACAGTCAGAATGTGCAGGATCCTGTCATAATAAGTGTGTATTTGTACTGCTGTAGCAGGAGTGAGTAAAGAACGATGAAGATTAAGAGAGATAGAAGAAGAGGGAAGAAAACAGGAAGGCAGAAAATAAAATATACTTTATTCTTAAAGATGTGGTGCAGTGTGACAAATATACCATATTGCATGTACATGGCTACATAGTGTGTTTTGATACGCTTTACAATATATATGGGATTTGTTTTAAGACTGGCAAGCATAAATCCATAAACACAAAAGAAGATACAGTTGACAGCTGTTACTTAATGAAATTCAACATTGTGATTACGATCTAAGATGACTTTCTTTGTAAAAGTTAGTCTCAGTTAGTGCCATGCCTTTGAATTTGTTTATCACAGAAGAACACTGAATATATTTATATGAAAATTTCAGATTTATATTTAAAAAATTTTTTTTTAATTTTACTTACATCTATGCTTATTTACTTGCACTCATTTCTTCATTTTATTTGGTTTTCAAATTTTTTTTTATTTAAAATTTACTTATTGTTTTAATGTTTGCACAGTCCGAAAGGAGCGGTTCAGGATACATTTCACTGTGTGTTGTACTTGTATGACTGCATGTGACAAATAAA